>JAEQML010042831.1:0-72910 GCA_016904865.1 Pissodes strobi | reverse complement strand
CTGATCACTACCGTGACTGAAAATTGCTGTCACGCCCCATCTCTAGTGGGAAGCCAGTAGTATATTGGTTTCAGTGAGGTGAGAATTGTAAGAAACATAAGGCATATGCCCGGCTCGCTCTGCCATACTTCGTCTGCCGGAGCAGGGGAGCATGGAGGCGACATGAGAGCAGTATTTCAACTGCTGTGTTGGCGTCAGTAGGTTAGCTTTTATAGCTTGGCCAGGTCCCTTAGCAAGCCCCGCCCACCACGTTATTGGCGTGGTGGAGGGGGCCCGCCTTGAGCGACCGTGTGACGGTAGATTTCAAATCGACTTCTGTGCTCTTGGTAGTCAACAATTTTTTGACGACCCCAGGGGCATGGAAGGGGGTAGATAGGGATGGGCCCGAAGGAATGAGGTTTGACGGGAAGTCCATTATTCTGGTGGCCGTGGCTCCAGGAAATACATTGTCGTACGACGTTGTATGGGACTGTGTTTGCGTCTGATGACCGACCCATACCTTAAGTCTGCAATATGGGCAGTTCTCGGCGAGCCCCGTATTCCAGACGTATAGAACTTGCACGCCATTTTATCGATATATCGTTGATATATTCGAAATCAGCCCAGGCGTGCAAGTCCCGAATCCTGGTATACCGGCTCGCCGAGAAGACAGCCCTTAAATGCCTATTTTGCAGGATCTGCAATTTCTTGAGATGTGTGTCGGCCACCGAGCATCAAACTGGTGCCCCGTACGTTAAGTATGGCCGAACAATGGACTTATACAGGATAAGTGTATTGGGAGGGCTGAGGCAGGAACCATTCCTGATTAGAGGCCTCAACTTCTGCAGTACATCTATGTTTTTACCTTGTACGTGTGCAATGTGTTTGTCAAAGTTGAGTTTCGAATCAAGAATGATTCCTAGGCACTTGACGGAATGTTTGGGAGGGATGGGGGTGTGATTTATTATGATAGGTGCTGATTCAATGTTTTTTATCTTCCTGGCAAATACGGCCAACTCTGTTTTGTTAGCGTTTAGCCGTATTTTCCAGTCCTCATAATATCGTGTTATGAGCTCCATATGAGCGCTCACGTTGTTTGTCGCCTCCTGCACTGTGTTGGAATGGGAATATAGGGCCGTGTCGTCCGCGTAGAACACTAGGAACGTTTTAGGGTGGGAAGGAAGATCTGCTATGTAATAGCTGTGGCGATAGTACCGTTCCCTGAGGTAACCCGCCTTAATCTCTCTCCGGGATGCGAGCGATCCGCCTATCTTCACTGAGAAAGTGCGCCCGACCACGTATGACGCAATTAGTGCTGCGAAGTGCAATGCAAAGTTGGGCTTAATGAAAAGCTTGTGCAGCAAATCATTGTGCCACACCCGGTCAAATGCTCTCTCAATGTCTAGGAATAGTAGGGATGTGCAATGCCCTATATTGAACCCGTCATATATGTACTGCACGATCTTCGCAGCGAGCATGCCATGTCCGCTGCGAAAACCGAACTGCTCCCGAGGGAGTACATGACGGTTCAGGGCGATCCCGTTCATCCTAGACAATAAGAGTCTCTCAGTGAGTTTGCTCAAGGTATTTAAGAGTGAAATGGGGCGATATAAGCTGGCGAGCTTCGGGTCTTTCCCGGGCTTAGGGAACAGTACCACGTACGCGATCTTCCAGGAACTGGGAAAGTGTTGCAGGCGAAGTATAGCATTCACTATATGCATTAATTGAATAAGGGTTTTGTTTGGGATGTTCTTAAGGAGAAGGTTAGGGAAGGAACCAGGTCCCGGAGCCTTATTCTTTGGCAGACGACCGAGAGCACCGCGAAGCTCTGACGGGGTAACCCGGAGTTTATCCATCACAGAGGGCGGGATACGATAACTTTTTAAAAAGGGCCTTATTTCCTCTGCGATTTGAGCGTGCAATGGCACGGTATCAGGTACTTCCCTGTGTACGCTCTCAAGGAAATCAGCGAAGGCATCAGTCTTCCCACGGTCACTTAGGATAACCTCGCCATTGTGAGAAATGGCGGGAATGTCGACTGGACCTCCCCTAACCCTGCCTTGCAAGTTTCCACAGGGAGCCGTCCTCCGTGCCGAGCTCATTGACGAATGTCATCCATGTCGCCTCTCTGTGCTTACGGATGTTCACCCTAATCTGTTCAGTCAGGGCATTAACCCCGAGCTTGTCAATAGCGGCGCGGTTCCTCTGCCATCTGCGCCGAATTCGGTTCCGGAAACTAATGAGGTCGAGGATATCGTTAGGAAGAATTTCCATGAATGGTCTCCTCCTAACTACCGGACATAAGGCGTCACGGACGAACTGGATGTTATTGGTTAGTGTCAACAGCGGTCTCTAGTAACTGCATAGTTTCGATTTGCCTGGGGATGACAGTAGCCTCGTTTAACCTTTGTCGAAACACCCGACAGTCAAGATTTTTATAGGACCTATATGTCCCATAGGCTGATGAACCGAACTGCTCTTATGTTAAAACACGCGAATGAAATATTTTTTTTTCTGAAATTGAAACATATAAGTATGCAAATACTGTTTCTTCCCATGAAAATTAACACCCTGAGAATGTTGGGGATGGGTAGGAAAAATTTGTGTTTTATTTTTACATAAAGCGATATGCTTTTCAGGGCATATCCTAGAACACAAAGTACTTAGCTGTTTTTATGCATCATTAAATTTCTTAGATTGATTTTTTTGAATTTACTACTAGGTATACATATTTTGATGATAGTAACTATTTTGCCGACCGATACGACCATTAAACGGATCGATCGGCAAAATTATTAATAGGTAAAATATTAAACAAGAAACCCTCTAAATTGGCGCAGAACACGAACTGGAAAGTACGATTGCTGATCGATTGGTTTAATAATCGTATAGTCTATTCTGCCGACCGGGCGGCAGAATAGTGACTCTCTATTTTGATCTCAGGAAAAAATACCTGGTGCTATGTTCCTCCCTTTGATACAATTTTTTAAAAATTTTTATAGGAGCAAAAAAATGTGCCGAGTAAGTACATCGCTGATGGGTTTGAACTGTTCGTTTGAAAATAATAGTGCAAATTATTGTCAGGTTGGTTTATTTAATAACATGCCTAAGTACCTACAAAATAATAATATTCAAAAAAGTCTAGTATACGGGGAACCCAAACTTTTATTTTTAACAGCAAGTTGAGAAAAGTAAAACCAAATAAAATTTTGTTCCAGGTATATTTTAAGTATAAGAAAATATTTAAATTATATTTTTAGCCAAACCCTGGATTCATTGAAGTAGAGCACGATCAGTTGTTGCTGTCTCCAACAGCCTGTTTACCTCCAGACTTTTCGGTAGTAGCTGATACTGATCAGGTATATTAGAGAAATCGTGATTTTTGTTTGTAGTAATGTTATGATTTTTGGTTTTAGGAAAAACGCCAGTGTGTTGATTCACCAAAAATTTTTACTGAACTCCAACCGCCAAAATTAACAGAACAAACTTCGGAATATGATATTAGTGATGCGATGGAAACGGATGTTATCGAATCTGAAACATGCATTGCACAAACTTCAAAAGCAGACGAAAGTCAACCATTGCAAGAACTCATTGAAATGGAATATGAAGTCGAAGAAAGCAATGAACTACAAGTTGAACAACTAATCTTGGAAGAAAAACAGAAAGAAAATAAGAATAAGGGTCGGCCAAAGAAGGGCAGGAAAAGAAAGTTTGCGGAGCAAAACACAAATATTCGAAAAATGAAAAATATCCAGAATAAGTCGCATTTCACTCAAAAAGAGAAACCAAAAACAACAAAAGAATTCCGCCAATTTTTGTGCAAATGCGACTGCCTTTCAAAAGTAGGGGTAGATGCGGCGAAACAGGAATACGAAAAGTTTTATGGGGTAACCTCTCATGATGCACAGTGGGCTTTAATTTGTACAACGGTTCGTAAATAACCAATTAAATGGAAAAGGGTTAAACACTCTAATAAAAGAAACTATACAAGGCAGTATACTCTCCATGGTGTTGAAGTTTGCAAATTGTTTTTCCTTCAAACGTTAAGAATTTCAAGTTTGAAGACAACCACGTGTATAAAATCAAAAAAATAGAGCGGAAGGAGTAAAAGACATGAGAGGAATTATTGGCGGTAAAAACAAAATATCAGAACACCGATTTCAAGAAGTTATCCAACACATTGAAAAATTTACGAAGTATAAATCGCATTGCTCAAGAGAACAAACAAATTGCATGTATCTTCGATCGGATACTACATTAAGCGTTATGTATCACTTGTACAAGGAAAGCTCAGAAAGTCCAGTTTCATTTTCAAAATATAAAGAAATTTTAATCTAAAGAGAAAGCCATTACACTTGTAATACGTGTGACAAACTGGAAGTTTTAAAAAGCACGGGGTGTCTTGAAGAACAAAGTAAATACAACAAAATCATTTAACTCTAGCTAGTGAGACGAGAAATGCGATGAACGTAACGAACGAAAAATGGTTTTAATGCTCATGACATGGTCCATCTCTCGTTAGAAAAGATAACCTTACGTTTTTTAACATCGGGTCATAGTTTTTTACCGAATGATATGGATTTTAGGGATATTGAGAGCGCGTTAAAACTTCAACAAAGATTGTATATATCTGATGACTACACGAATATCATAAAATCTTGCAGAAGGAAAAATCCCCTTGTTGTCCATAAAATGGAAAAGTAATTTTTTTTTTAGTACAGCTAACGTAGAAGAAAATATTGTTAACAGAAAAGTAGATGTGACAAATAATAAAATTAACTGGCAGAAATTTAAAGAAATTGAAATTCGATAGGACAGATCCTACAGAATATTTGTAAAAGCTTCTCTCAAGGATAAAACTCACCAAGAAATAAATATAGAAAAAAAGCGTGGGAGACCACAGAACAAAGATAGTGAGAAAAACATTCCTTTAAAAATATGCTTGAAAGATTATGGCCAGAGGGAAAGCCTATTCCAGAGAAAAACTCGAAGATATAAAGTTTCTGCTTCCTCTGATACCAAAAGATGCTAAGAGATTTTATAAAAACCTGGTGGGTGATTCATCTATTGAGGATGACTTAGATCGATATGATGGGCAACTGGACTTCGACGTCGAAAATGCGGCAGAATAAAAGTTTATTAGGTAGCTATTAGGTATTTATTTGCACTAGATTTTTTTACAGTAACTAGTTTGGGTTAAAGCTAATAGTTTCCTATTTCATTTGAAGTTTTTTTGGTAAGGTACAACATACCTATGGAGGTTTCATAGTTTTGTAATTTCTTAGAGTAAATATAGTTCTGGAAAATAAAGTTTTTGAGATGTGTTTCACTTAAACAGTTATCTTGATTTAAAATAAAAAGGTTTTATAATAGTTTCAAAATGTTTTTTATTATTATTAAGCAGTTTTTCTGACAATTTTTAGTTGTTGACAAACCTTCGTAACGACAAACATGACTTTTAGTCGGGCTATACAGTTTTAAAATCAGAGAAACCGCTTTGCATAAACGTCCTATGGCGTGTGGTTAGGTCTTGCAAAATTAAAAAACATCATAGGATATAAAAAGCATAACCAGACTCAGCGCCATTTTTTATCATAACTTCTAAAATATTATTTTTTTCTGCTAAAGGTTTACATAGATAAATTTGCAATAGTCCCTTGGATATACCCTGCGAAAATTAGATTTGTATCATAAGAAACCGTTTTTTAGGGATAGGCAAAAGTTAATCGCGATTTCCCAAAATTGTAATTTTGGCGCTTGGTCTAGTTATGCATAACTACGTCCAGCTGCACCACAACACTTTTGTAGTAGTTGATGGTAGTTTGGGTTAGTTGATTGATAACGGAAAAACTACGGCCCTTATCTAATCATTAATCATGACATACTATTTTCAATACTGCATTACTCTGGGGTTTCAAATGATTCAATTGGTATGCTAAAGTTTTATTTTAGTAATTGCTTGCCATATGTCGAAACATCAAACGGCCCATGAAAAATAAGTGGGCACGTGTTATTTCTTTTTTTCATAAGTCGCAAAATGAGACAACGCCTTGAAATGTGCTTACGACGTCACAATACACATGAATTGTTACGTCACACCATGCATAGTATATCTATATATACAAAACTAAAAACTGGCATAGCTCTCGTAATAATCATCTTTAGTAAAAATAAAAAAATACGTATGGATTTTTTTTCACTGTTCTATAGTTTGCAATAAAAAACAATCAGTTTAATTTCTCAGGAAACATCCTAATTGTTGTAGCGGTTATTTTTATGCAGATGACAGCCAGCTTAGTTACTCATTTGAATCAAGTGATATTGAGGTAGCCAATGAATTAATTAACAGTGATATAACTAGACTGGGGGATGCGTCCATTAAACATCAACTTTCCATTAATCCCGAAAAATCTAAAATTTTAATATGTGGTAAAAATAATCATGTAAAAACAATTAAGCATACGAATTGACGAACAAGAGTTACATAAGGTTCAAGTGGAAAAGAATCTTGGGATTGAATTAGATGAAGAGCTGAGATTTAACAAACAGGTATCAAGTTGTGTAAAAAATCTTTTGCAGCACTTAAAACTCTTTATCGACATAGGCATATACTTAATCAAAAATTAAAAATTAGTCTAAGCGATAACTTACTCTTATCTCATTTTAACTATGGTGATGTTCTGTATGGACCTTGCCTATCAAACTCTGAAAAATACAACGAGTTCAAAAGTGCTGCTTACGATATATATTTGGTATCCGAAAGTATGATCCGGTAAGTTGCAAATGGCGTCCCAGATGGTTAAGCATGGACAACCGGCGTAAACTCCACTCTGCTTGTCTATTTCATTCAGTTACTTCAAACAAAATTCCTCAATATTTGTACAAAAAAATTAAATTGAGGATGAAAGTTCATACTCTGAATCTGAGGTTTCGTGGATTGGTATCACCACCAACCACCCCATAGAACTGCTATATTTGAGAGATCATTTTCTTTTAATATATATTTAATTTATGATCAAATACCACTTCCATTGGCATACTACAAATAAACCGTATTATTATTATTATTATATTTCATATGGAAAGCTCATGAAATACCAGGAATGAAGTGGCGACCATGAGCCTCTTAAATGAATTTAAGAAGTAAAAACTCGATGAAATTCGCTTTATCTTATGTTAGGAAGATTTATTGTCCTAGAAAATGCTATTAAAAACACTATAGCAGTTATTGGACAAGATCTTCCATTACTAACTCCTTCAGACTGACTGACTATAAAACAACTCTGTCAAGTTTTAAAACCGTTTTTATATAATACCAATTGAAGCGTACGGCCGAATAACGGTCTATGTTACAAATTTTCTAAAATTTAGTTTTAATTGGAATAAGGGTCTATGTAGTCTTTATTATCGCCTCAATAGTTTGGTTTGTTGATATACCATTAGATGTAGCTAGTATGCCCCTTTTGGCACTGCCCAACACATTATTTCAAGTTGGAACAACGGTCTATGTTACATCAAGGTCGGCGTCGGATGCGGATTGTTTTTAAATTTTACATTATTGTGTAGAACGCCGTTGCGTTAACATCTGTTTATCGTTTGTTTACATTGTAATGAGTATTAAATATGGACGAAGACACCACTGTGCGGTTGTCTACTAGTGATATTAGCAGGTTAAATAAATCAAAAAGAAAAACCAAGCAGATAAACATAAGAAGTTGGCAGGATGTGTCACGCAAAATTCGTAGGGATTCAGGTCTCGAATATATGACAAGAAAGTCAAAAACATTAGTCTCTGCTAAGACCCCTCCTAGCAATGTAAGTAGCATTAAGGAAAATGTAATTTTTTAAACTTATTTATTAAAATTTCATGAGTGGCAGAATTTTTATAATAATATCTACTCCACGTTATTGGCTTTATTTTTTTTTGTTTAAGGTAAGCATATGTGGCAAATCCTGTAAGCGAATGTGCTCACAAATTAACCTAGACACGAGAAGAAACCTATTCAAAGATTTTTATTCACATTCGTATAATGAGCAGTCAATGTTTTTAACTAAATGTGTCAGAATGGAGGAACCAAAAAGACGAAGAGCTGGAAAAACAGACGCTACTTCATTAAAATTATGTACTTTCACGTACTTCATAAACGACAAGAAGGTATGCAAAAAAACTTTACTTGACACTTTTAAAATCACCCATAGGCGAATTCAAACTTTGCAAGACAAGCTAAAAGGCGGAATACAAATTCCTATAGATCAGAGAGGGAAATATCATACTAGACCAAAGGCCATTTTGTACGAGAGTAGGAACTTGATAATAGAGCATATCAAGAAATTTCCAAGGCAAGAATCGCATTATTCTCGAGGTAAAACACAGAAAGAATATTTAAGTCCTGATTTTAGTTTGTCGAAAATGTACCGATGTTTCCAAGCTGAAAATCCCAATGTTACTGTGAGTAAAACTTTGTATGACACTGTTTTTAAAGAAATGAATTTGCGTCTTGGTGCTCCTCGATCAGATACGTGCAAGATATGCGATGAATTCTATATACAACTACGTTCTGCACAATCAGAAGATGATAGAAAGAAAATACAAATGGAATCTGATTTACATCAAAGTAAAGCGTCTTTAGGATATCAAGAACTTAAAGCGGACATAGTTAAATCTAAAGCAAATAATTCATCCACTGTCGTTCTTTGTGTAGATATGCAGCAGGTTCTATTTTGCCCCACATTGACCCACTCAGATATATTTTATCAAAGGCAACTTAGCTGCTATAATTTTGCTGTTCATAATATGGGAAATAACAGAGCCACAATGCATTTATGGTACGAATGCATTGCGGGAAGAGGCTCTACAGAAATAGCGTCCTGCTTGATTAAATTTGTTACTCTAAATTACAATAAATTAACAGAGGGAGAAGAGCGTAAGTTAATCGTTTGGTCCGATCGATGCGTAGGACAAAATAATAACTGGAGAATATTAAACACATATTGCTATCTTGCAAAATGTGGATATTTTACTGAGATTCATCAAAAGTTTCTTTCATCGGGTCACAGTTTTTTGCCGTGCGATCGAGACTTTGCCGTTATCGAGAAGGCAAAAAAAACAGCAAATGTTTATGTACCCTCTGACTGAAAATATATTATTGCTGACGCTAAAGTAAATGAACCTTTTCAAATAATAGAAATGTGCCAAAGCGACTTTAAAGACCTTACCACTATTTAAGATCACCTACCGAAAAATAGAAGTTACTCGAAATTACAAGTAACAAAGTATCTTTGGATGAAGTATGACGTTGATGATCCCTACACTTTTAACGCTCGAACCACCCATAACGTCATAAAACCTTGGGAATCATTTAAAATTTTCAAAGGCAACTGGGAAGTTAAAATAAAGCCTGAAGACTTGAAACCACTTTATAATGAACTACTGCCAATTACACAAAATAAAAAAAAAAGATTTATTAAAAATGCTTCCATATATGAAAAGCGAATATGCTGATTTTTAGAGATCACTACCACAGCAGTGACTTTTCAAGTATTTTAAGTTTTTTTTTTAATAATAATTACTTTCGTTTATATCATTTTGTTTATTCCATAAAAATATTTATGTGATTAGTTTTGTTTCTGCATAATTATTATAAGCAGTTAATATTAGATATTAAAATTATTATTTCGAAAAGCTAGTTGAAGTTTTAATTATTGTGGAATAACGGTCTATGTTACATTTTCGCTCATTAACATTTATGAAAAACATTAGATTCTAAAAATCGCTTTTTCTCCAAACTTTCAAAATGTAACATAGACCGTTATTCGTCCGCTTCAATTGTTAACGGCCTGTTTGAAGTTTATCGAAATCTGAAAAAAATGACGACTTAAGGATAATAAATAATGTTTTGGATATTATAGAACAAAGAATTCATGGACGTCTTAATAATATAGAATTCAGCAACACTTTGGCTACAACCAGTTTCATGAACTCAAGATTTAAAACATTTGCGTTTTCAAGTCCCCTAGCTGCAGAAAATATAAAAAAATTGGTCATGTTGCCTATTTAATTTTAAAAGAGCGAGAACATTCGAACACTATCGGTGATCAATTAAAAAATTAACAGAATGATGATGACGTATACGTGTGGACCGCATTTGCAAAAACTGTAGCCACAACAAAACCAACAGAAACTACCAAATCAGCTGCAATAATAATAGAAGTGCAGAGATATCTGGAAGCAAACATTTTACCATGAAGGCAGGTAGTTTGAAATGATGGTGGGAAAGCAAGTATAATTTTCTTTATTTGATTAAATTGACACAATAAGAATTGTGTGTTCAAGCCTGATCAGTACCATGCGAAAGGCTTTTCTCAAGAACTGGTGTAAACAGAAGTCGCTGCAGCACATTAAAATGCTTTATTAATTTTAAAGATTAATAGAAAAATTTGCCAATAGATCAATTGTTATTCAGCTATTGTCAAGAGTTACTGTGTGTGTTATTTCGTCATAGCCTAAAACCAGTTTTTATGTTATCACAATTATTATATTTATGTTGTTATTAACAGTCAGTTTCAGTTACCTATGTTGTACTTTAAATAAATGAAGTATGTTCCTTTAAATTAATAAAAATGTTTGCATAAAAATTAGTTTTACTTTAGTTAACTATATACAGGGCGCATTCAGACGCTTCTGGCGAACCACTCGACGGATTATTCTGAAAATTTTGTCATTTACATAAACGGATATGCTCTACCTTGCTAAAATAGGTTCGGCAATGCATTGTTAAAACAGAGTGTTATCCACAATACCGAAACAGAATTTTTGCACTCTGAGTGCAAAAATTCTGTTTTGATATTATAGATAAAACTCTGTTTTAGTGCATGTTGCCGAAGGTTTCAAACCCCAATGTAGTAATGCAGTATTGCCGCTTCTACTAAAGTAGAAGGAGTAGAAACTATGCTATATATTTAAATAGTACACCCTGTATATTATTGCATATTTGGATTGTGTGAGAAATGCTAGATACATTTCATGATTAACATCAGTAGTGTATTCATGAGAGCGAGTCAAAGTAGACAGAGGAGGTAAAGTACCTCCGTCCTTATTGAATTTTGGAAGACTCTCGCGTCTTGAAATAAATTTGTGCCTCCCTGTAGAATCTTAATATATTAAAAGATAAGGGCAAAAGACGTGAGTGTTGAATCGCCCTATATGTAACCTTGTTAAATTACGCCGCAGTTATCGAACGATCAACACTCCGCCTACTGAGGATGCAATAATTTTTGAAGAAACCAAGAAGAAGTTTCGAGTGCATTGTTGCAAATGTCTTTATTAGAAGTAAAACAATACCTTCATAATTAAAGCTTAAGCTTTAAAATTGAATCAATATAAAATGGAAGATATTGAGGATTTAAACATAGGAAATTGTATGAGATATGGGTCCAATACACATTGAAAAATTCGAATTCATAGGTGACCACGATGAAAATTATTTTATGGAATTGAAGCAGAACCATTCAATCCAGACGATTTAGAATTGGATCAAGAAGATGAGTATGCTGATTGAAATGTGGCGTTTCTGAAAACCTTCAATGAGATTGGTTTTGTTGACCGAGTGCTTGCATTGCTCAAAGTTATGCAACTGTAGAAACATTTTCTGATAGAAAGGAGCACATTATGCTATTTTTGTTTTTGAATTCAAGAATGGTTTCTGCAAAATTTTATTCATAAACTTTTACTTTACTTTATTCATACAAATACAGTACACTAGTTACAATAAATATTTGTTCAGGAGATACAATTACAATTACAGCCCCTAGATGCTATAGCATCCGTATGGGCAAACTTTAGGCTAATCAACTATAAATAATCAACAACAATGTACCACAAAACATGAACTAATCAATAATTAATGACATTATATAATATTATAGTACACTCATTCATATCAATGCAATGTATTCTGAAATTGAATGTAGTGGTCAACAATGTAGATTTTGGTTAGTTTTGGAAACATTTTGATGTTATTGTTTTTAATATGGATAGGTAACAAATTATAAAGTTTTGAGCCCAGGAACAGGATAGATTTTTTGGAGAATTCGGAATGACGCATTGGAATAACAGATGATTGTCTGCTTTTATTCTTGTATTATATTCATGTATTATTTTCTTTTTAAATTTCTCAAGGCCATGAACATAACAGCACATTATATGGAAGAATAACGTCCTTATATTAACAATAGATGTGTCGTAAAGTAGATATGTAGGACATAATATATTCTTCCTAAGAATGATCCTCAATATTCTGTTTTGTAACATTTGAAGAATTATTATACAAACTGCCCCAGACTAACACTCCATAGCGCAAAATTGATTCAGTCAATGTTTTATATAAGGTAATAAGCATTTGTTTGTTAAGCATTTGTCTCAAACTATAAAATTTATGTACCAGATATTTAATTTTTTGTATTATGTATGTTACATGTAAGTCCCACTTTAAATTCTTGTCTATGACAATACCTAAGTATTTAGTATTCGACACTTATGAATTTTTTCTGTTATATTATTAAATTCGATAAAACTAAATGTCGGTCTGTTTACGTCAGTTTTTGTAAACGCAATATAGTTGTTTTTTTTACATTCAATGACAATTTGTGTTCATCAAGCCATCTCTTCACCAACTCAATACCACTCTGAGTTTTGCTCTTAACTTCCCGCCATGAGGCACCACCAAACACAATCACAGTCACATCCGCGTATGATTCAAATTTCCCATTTACATCTAAGTCTGTCAATGCTTTTATATATAAGTTGAAAAGAACTGCTCCCAAGACGGTCCCTTGTGAGATTCCAATCTTTATCAAACAAGGATCACTCAGACTGTCCCGTATTTTAAACTGTTGTCTTTTGTCCGACAGGCAGTTCTCAAAAATCCACAACACGCCGCCCCTGACCACTCCGGTCAAGAACAGAGAGGAGCTTGTCATGTGGCACCGTTTCAAAAGCCCTTGCCAAATCGAGAAAAACTACAGCAGTTCTTATTGCTATCTAAGTTATGTCTTATGTTAGACTCAGCATAGCATCAGTACCAATTCCCTCTGAGAATCCAAATTGTGTTGCTGAAAGAAGTTTATTTTTAATTAATCCAGCAGATATTCCGTCATATCCTGGCGAACTATTATTTTTCAAGGAATATATTTGTTTTATAAGTTCATTGTTAGTAATTGGTTTTAAGAACATTGATTTACTTATTGAACTTAATGGAAAACTATTAGCAGAGTCGGGAACACTGTTATACATCTCAAGGGCAACATTTGCGAAATAGTTGTTACAAAAATCAGCCATACTATTGTCATCAGGAAAAGGGGTGTCATTGTTCATTATATTTAATTTGGTATTGTTTTTTCTAGTTACGTTTGTGGCTTCCGCTATAAGTTCATATGTTTTCTTTAAGTTATTTTTATTTTCATTGATTCTAGTTTTATAATAATTATTTTTGGCATTATTTATGTATTTTTTAAGATTTTTGCGATATTCCTTAAATTAAGATTCTTTTTCCGGTGTATAATTATTAAGCAGTTGTTTTTTTAGTTTATCACGATGTTTTATAGAGACAATAATACCATTAGAAATCCATGGCTTAATCTTGTTATATTATTTAACAAATAATGTCCTAGACGTTAGGCACTGCTCTTGCAAATGCAAAAATGTATTTATAAAGTTTTGATAAGATATCTCTGGATCATTCAAGCTTAGTACTTCATTCAAGGATTCATTTTTAAATAAATAGAAAAGTTTTGTTTCATTTGTGTTAGTTATTGTTTTTTTTATTCTTTGTTTGGGTCGGTTATTATTAAGATTTTGAGAAAGATTCAGCATAATTGCGAAATGGTCTGTGATATCATAGGTTATGACATAGCTGTTTATTGTTAGGTTGGACCTATTTAAGTTGACTTTAATAAAGAAATGATCTAAGCATGTATTAGACATTTCTCTAGACACTGAGTTAACACACTGTTGAAAACCATATAAACTTAAAGTTGAGAAGTAGTTTATAACTGTTTGGGCTAGATTTTCTAAAAGATTAATATTGATATCTCCCACCAATATTTCGATATCACTTGAGATGTTACTAGAGAAGCAGTCATTTATATCATTTATAAAATACTCTACCGAGGTTTCAGGAGAGCGGTAGATGCAGTTAATACCATATGAAACACCATTACATAGGAGGGCGACCCTCAAGACTGTAATATTTGTAGTATATAGTATTCAGTTTGTGAAGAGTTATGTTTGCGTTCAGATCTGTTCTAATCGGCACTATAATGCCATCATTCCTGTTTATGTTTCCCTGATTGTAATATGTTCTGTAACCCTGAATCGAAAATTCCTTATAGGAAGTCAATTGATAGCATTCGCTCATAACAGGAACATCGCAATAATAAATTTTATATGACTCTAAGAATGATAGAAGCTCATCAAAATTTTTTCTAACACTTCTGATATTAACATGTAATATATTGAGCTTTTTGTTACTTATGTTTACTTTATTTGTAATGTCTGAGGGTCCAACGGTATCACTAGAAATATCACAGTTAATCGATTCAAGAAGTTGGGCCGTTGTTTCCTTAACCATAGTTAATTTTACCTTCTTTCATAATCTCTAAATGGTATTTGGTTGGACATTCACTGTCAGTTGCTTCATGGTCAATGCTGTGGCTTTCTTTTATACTGTTGGTTTGATATTATACAATTCGTACATTTCATTCCTTGTTGGGTTGTGGCAAGATTATACTTACTTACGGGAGTGTTCACCTCCACAGTATGCGCATATAGTCTTATTTGTGCACTCTGTATTCTTGTGATAGAAATCATTACATTTGAAACATTGTCTTACAGATAAATTTTCATAGACTGAACATCGTTCCCATCCAATACACAACTTCTTATAGAACAGTATTTTTTTAAACAAACCAGGAGAACACTCTGCGAAGATGATTCCAGTATCTGTTTTGCTTTTTTTATGTATGTTATGTTAAAAATATGTTTCTGAGAAAAATGTATTTTGATTTCATATTGACTGTTCAATCGCATTGACCGGTGTCTCAGCTGTATCAGAATAGCCAATTATTTTAATTTGGGGATTTTTTAGTTTAGTTTCTTCTACTTCATAATACTGGTTAAGTTGCTGTGCCAAATATATTAATACTCATTATAAGAGGAAAATGGAATATTCAATCAATGAGTTGAAGTGTGTAATTTGCTTAAGATCGGTATATCGCATATAGCATACCAAACTCTTGTGTATATTGTAATGTTACTAATAGAGTTTTTGAGATTGATGTAAACACTCATATTCGTATAATGCCCTATTACATAAAGCTACTTTAATCCTTTTTTTGTATTAACTATAAAAAATAACTAACTTTACAAAAATTGATTTCCATTTAACTACTATTTAAAATTTTATAGTAGTTATTTAAAAAATTACAATAAAATTTCGCAGAGCAATTGATTTTTTTTTCATTAAAGACAACCTAACTTTACAAAATTGACTGTGGACGCTCATATTAAATTTCTAGATTACCATATTAGATAAAGCTATCTGAAACTTTTTTGTATTAACTAAAAAAACTACCTACTATTAAATATGTATATTAAATATTGTATACGATATGCACATTTGGTATAATACTTCAAATAAATACAAAATTTTATTATCTCATACTGATTGATGATAAAAGATTGATTTATGAATTTTCAATAATTTATTAACGAAAAATAGCTATTTTGTTTGCTTTGTTATGCACTAGTTTAATAAAATAATAATCCTAATTAAGAAATGCGTCTTTTAATAGAACGTTGTTTAACAACAGACGGCAAGAGCGCACCACTTCGTCGTACAACTGGAAACACCTAGAACATCGCCTTACAAGAACTCCTTTGGCTGGCGCACTGCATCACTGTGGAACTCACTCCCAGGACATCGTTTTCCCCCTAATTGCAACCTACAACTATACAAGAACCGTGTCAATCAACATCTTCGCAACATCGCTCGGATCTCCCTTTAGTGTGTATGCCACTACCATAAAAAATAAGTAGATTATTTGAAAATTTTAATAAAATTTATTAGCTAAACTTTTACCATTTTGCGTACCTGAAGTAATTAGTTTTCTAATAGAACGTTGTTTAATAAGTAGATTTCTTGAAAAATTTAAACAAAATAATTTATTAACTTAAAATTTGCCATATTCTGTACTTAGTTATGCACTAATGTAATAAAATATTAATCCTAATATCGTCTCTATTGGCACTAATCAATAGTCATTAAAAAAGTTATCCTAATATTGTTTTTATTGGCACTAAATGTTTTGGGGGGCGCTACATGTTTGGGGGGAGGGGGCGCTACATGTTCTGGGGGTCACCACATATTCTGGAGGGCACTACTGGAATGTCTAAAGTTCGGGGCTGATTGATGAAATTGCGTTTACCTGACTAGGTTAACACCGTACTGTTTCGGCATCCCAGTTCGCCTCATCAGAATCCTCATCCCGTCTTAATTGTCGCCTGGCGTTATTGGGACCATGTTGTTGTTGATGGGGCTCACGAAGAAGTGGTTGGGGCTGCTGCTTTAAATTTATGTTGTGTTTAATTTTATGTTTGACATGTACCATTAAAATTAATAAAATTGTATATTTTTTATAGTCATGTCGAAAGTAGTATGGGGTTTGGAACAAATCACTAGTCGTTCAAAAACATGCAATAGACTATCAATTTTCTTTTAAAAATAGTATTTACTTGATTACCTAGTTTAGATTCTTCATCTCATTTACCACTTTTTTAAAATTTTGATTGCAAACTAACCGTTGCGTATACGCATCAATGGACCAATCAGTAATATTTCTTGAAACCGTATCTTGAATGTTCCTTATTCCTGTAATCTATTTGTATTGGAACATGCACCACCGCAGCACACTTGATTTTTATGTACTCAAAGTGCGAGCGTTTGGCAACGTTGGCGGAGCATAGAACACACGGAAATAACAACCCGAACAAATAACCCGCGTAACAACGGTTCTTGTTCTTATTCCAACGGTAGTTATTCTAGTCGACTCGACGCCGACGGGAGTAATTTAGGGATGGAAACGATATATCGATTATTTTAAAATATCGATATATCGGAATAAAAATATCGGTATTTAGCGTCGATATTTAAATCCCCGATATATCGATATCTGAAATCAAATATTGTCGATAAAAAACACTCTAACAAAAGTTAGAGCGTTTTCTTTTTCTGACAACGTATTACAAATTACGTTCACTAAATGCATGCAATTTTTAAATTTGCTCAGTAAAACGTTGTTTTAATCGGGTATTCACACTACAGCACTTCACGCACACGAGGAGAAGAAATACAGGGGATTTTTGCGAACCGAATGATTCAAACGAACGTTTTGATTTGTGATTGTGATATTGGCTGATCCGAGCTAAGGGCAGTTTCCAAAAGCAGAGAGCAATCCAATTATTTATATATAAAGTTAAACACGGTGTACCGTGTCGTTTCGATTATCTTAAAGATTTGTGTTTTGTTTTGTGCAATATTTGATTACCTATAATAATTATGGCACCGAAGAGCCATAACTGTACAGAAAATTGAAATGACCCGCGTCGCTGGTAAATAGTAATTGTTAATATTGTTATTTAATTATTTATTTTGTAATATGCAACATATGCAACACACAATACTCAAATTTATAGTAGTATGCCTACCCTTACAGTAACCGAAAAAATCATATTAGCCCAGGTCAATTACAAACAAATATATTGAATTTAAACGAAACAAAATTGCGACATTCTAGTATTTTTTTTTTCAACTAAAATGAGGTTTTCATTCATTTTCTTTATACGAATAATTCTGAAGGTGCGGCGGCTAAAAACGTTTCACTTCAAAAATACAAATTATACATTATAGCCTGGCATTGTTTTGTATTACAGAGAATTCGTTACCTTCCCCCTTACAAATGAAGACCTAGCAACTCCATCGACGTCTGAATCCACAAGACCCCCTTCCAGTAACGAAATTGGAATGATCGTTGAGAATATCAGTGACGTTACTGAGACTGAAACTATTAGAGAAGATGATTCGATTGCATCATCTGCATCTACATCAAAATTTTCTTTTTTGGTAGGGCAAAGATAATATATAATTATTATATTTTAACAAATAAAGATTGATGCATATATCTGTTTTAGGGAGAGATAGGTGAAGGTGAGGATTATGCAGTCAGTCAAGCAAAAAAGAGCCATTTAGATTTGGAACAGCCAACAATTTCTTCATCTTTTTCATCAATAAAAAGTTTTAGTGGTAAATAATTTTAATCAGTAGTTACGTACCTATAAGATGTTCCCTCACTTACAAAAATCCACTCGATTGGCTTCTATAGTTTATGGGGGCGCATTCGCCATAAAGTCAGGATTGTTTCCCCTAATATTTCAGAAATAATTCGTGTGAGGAAAAATGCTTATGAAAAAATACATATTCTATTAGTTTTTAAAGATTTAAAAATATTTTTATTTTTCCTAGAAGGCGGAAAGAAGCTTAGTAAAATAACTAACTCTATAATAAAGTACATTTGCAAGGACAATCTTCCATTCTCTACAGTGGACTCGGAGGAATTTAGAGGCTTAATAAAGGAAATTTCACCGTTATATAGTTCCCTCAAGAAATACAATAAAAAATATGATTTTTCAAAAATTTGATGTTTTGGCCGCACTTTTCAAGAAAGAATTAGAAAAAGCGACTGACATACCTCTCACTTCAGATTTTTGGACGGAAACAATGTCCATGAAAAGTTTCCTCGGCGTAACTGTGCATTTTTTAAAGGGAACGGAGCTGATATCAGTATCCATAGAAACAATGGAACTGTACGAAGCTCATACTTCCCAATATATTTCAGACATCTTAGTTGAAGTAATGACAAATTGGCACACTAACCCAGAAAAGGTCGTGGCCGTCGTGACGGACAATGATGCTAAAATGCTTAAAGCCCTACAACTAATATTTGGGCCTAATAAACATATTAGCTGTTTTGCCCATACTTTAAATTTAACTGTCCAACCACTCCTCCCATGTTGTCAGCTTTAGAAATTGAAAGCGTAAAGGAGGTAACAAATATTTCGAAAAACTGACAGTTGAAGCCTCTGGTCAAATGTATGTTACTATAAGTAAAATAATTCCAATGGTAAATTGCCTAAAAAAGAGTTTTCATAAAATTGAAATTCATAGTGAGGCAGGAAAAAAATTGAAAACCTTTAAATAATGAAATAGACAAGCGCTTTGGAAAAATTGAAAATGCTCGCTTATTATCATTAAGTACAATTTTGGATCCTAGGTTTAAGGCTATTGACCTTCCAGCATTAGGAAAAACAATTACGTATTTGACTAGAATAATAGAAGAAAAACAAAAACAAAATTTGCTACTAGAGGATAAACTTGCTGTTGACGAGGGTGTCATCATTGAGAAAAATGCAGAACCGGACAATGGGGAATCCATAAAGAATTAGCCATTAAGAAAAGCAAAAATAAGCCACTGGAAAAGGAATGCTCTGAGTTGTCTTTGTATCTAAGCAATCCGCTTGTCGATTTAAAAGAAAACCCATTGGAAATCTGGGAAAATATGAAACATGTGTACCCCAATTTATATCTATTAGCCCGAAAATACTTATCCCCTGTAGGCACATCTGTGCCATCTGAACGGCTTTTTTCAAAAGCTGGCCTGACAATCACTCAATAGAGAAATAGACTTTTGGGTGATGCTTTGTCTTATTTTTAGGTTCCCTGCCAGAAACTTATTGGGCCTATTAAGTTTTGTATTGTGTCGTCTGATGATTTTGTGCAGTGTTTTCTTTGTAATATAATAAAGTAAAAAAAGAATAAAGACTGAGGTGCTGGCGTATTTGTATTTATTTTTATTAATCATTTACTGCTATAAGCTTTAAGTTACAAGTAACAGTAAAAAATAAAATTATACCGATATATTATACTCTTTACTAAAATATCTATTATCGATATATTTGTCTTCGATTTATCCAATGTATCGATGATAACCTAACCCATATTTATCGATATCGATATATCTTTTTTTTTAAATTACCATCCCTAGAGTAATTTTGACGGCTATAATACCTGGTTTATGCTTGGTTTTACAATTAACGTGAAAAGCGATATTTTATTGACTAATATAAAATAAATATAAAAGATTTGTACAAAGTGATAAAATGCCTGGCACTGGAAAAAACGGTGATTGAATTGGAGCGTGAACAACAGATTAAAAATGAAGCAGATAAAAATATTAATTTTCATCAATGTTTTCTATATTCTATACACTTCTATTTGCTTTTAGTTGAGATAGGTGCAGTATACATTCCTCCAGCTGTCGACGAACGGACCGATGAAGAAAATTTTGTCGAGAATCCCGAAGAAATACGTGGAAACGACAATATAAGTATTGCTGGGACCTTTGAAATTCACATCGCAGAGGAAGACCTTTACGATTCATCTGATGACGAAAATTTGGCAGTGAAGCTGTTAGCCTCCAAAGCCTGCTGAATATATACCCAAGGGGGAAAAAAGGTAAATATTTGCATAGAATTTTCCGGAATCAAAAGAAGCACTAAATATCGAAAGCTTTAGGCTGAAGTAGGAGCGCAATCATCATTGGACATATTTGCAAGAACCAATTGTAAATCATATATCAGGTCTAGTCCTCAATATTACATAATTGTGTAGTACGTGTTTTCTTCCACTTTCTAGCACAAGGTTCAAAGTAAAAAATAAGCAGAATGCGGCCCTGTTCATTCCGTCCGTCGCTAGGCTGTGTCAGTGTTTCTTGTGCTTCGTGCAACAGGTTCTTTTTCACCAGCGCACTCGCTTATATTTTATTATTTCTGGTCGTTATTTCCTTAATAAAACGGTAAGTACATTATTAACCCATATAGTTCTCTTGTAGCGTCCTCTTTTAGTATTATTATGAGCAAATCTAAAAAACATAAGAGAGAGAGGTCCCCCTCGACAGATAATGGTGTTTCGGAGACCGGTCGCAGGAGTTATGAAAACTCCAAAGCATTACTTAAAAGGATAAAGAGGCTAGAGTCTAAATTAAATCGTTCTGATTATGTCAGTAAATCGCGGTCTCGAAATCGAAGTAGGTTATCTCATCGCCAAGGCAAAGGCAAACGACGTCCATCTTTATCTTCGAGGCGTGCAACCTCGGTGGATAGCGCCGATTCCCAGGAATCCGCCAACACCAGCCATAATCGCAATTGGATTGCGGTCGGCGGGCGGGATAAGAAAGCGGTGTTGCCACGTGTAGTGGAAACTTTTAATAACTCTTCCCCAAATTCCGTTCGCGCATGTAGCGTGATTTCGGATAGGGAAAACGTAGATAGCCCTGATACGGATGAGCTTATAGTGCACAACGATGATAGTCTCCCATCATTGCGCAATGATGTACTACAGGGGACGATCCAGATAAAAATGTAAATAACACTTTCATGTTACACGAACAGCTTGTAACAAGGTGGCAAGCCATTTTGACCAACGGCTTGAAAAAGAATGATGCTCAAAATTTACTTGGAAGTTGTGAAATTCCAAAAAACTTGAGTACCTTAAGCCGTGCAAAATTGAACCCGGAGGTGAACGCAGCCTTATTAAAGCAAAATATCTCGATCGACGCATCTTATGTCGAGGTGCAAAATCAATTAGGGAAAGGCCTTTCCGTTTTGGGAAAGTTTTTCTACCGCCTTAGATAACCTGGAAAAAATCCCAGAAGAAATAAAGGGCGACCTATTAACAGGCCTTTCAGACTCAAGCCGTATTCTCGCCAATTTATTTCACCGCATGTCTATAACACGTAGAAACTTGTTAGTTTCTTGCTTGAAGAATATGAAAGACCTAGCTGATAGCACCGTTCCGGCTGAATTTTTGTTTGGTAATGATCTGAGCGAAAGTCAGAACCTTACAAACTATCAGTAAAGAATTAAAATTGGCCAGCACTTCAAAGCAGATAACTACCTCTAGAGGACAAAATAAAGGAGGGGGGAGTCAAGTAAGGAGTTCGTTCAAGCCAAATCCATCTTCTCGAGCTTTAAACTCGCAATACCCGGCCCGTCGTTTGGGGGAGATAGGGCCAGTCAAGGGTCACAGCCCCAAGACTTATCGCCGGGACAACCACAGGCAGAGCCAATGAAACACTCAAGGGGACAGGAGAAAGCATCGGTAGGCAAGGTAAGTAAATATGGGTATTACTTTATCAAACAATGGTCGACCATAACTACCAATCCAATTGAATTAGGTTGGTTACATGGTTATAAGCTGCCTTTTGTCAATAATACTTCTCTTGGTTTAAATCACACCCAATTTCGCTATTCAATAGATCACATTGAAAAGTAACTAATCCAAAACGAAATAAATACACTATTAAAAATTGGAGCGATAGAGGCATGCGAGCCCTGTCCTGGTCAATTTATTTCTCATATATTCTTCGCTGACAAACCAAACGGCAAAAAGCGTTTTATTATAAATGTAAACGGCTCAATGAATATATTGTTGCGCCGCATTTTAAAATGGAGGATGCTAGGACGGCAAGCAAGTTAATTCAATGTGGCAACTATGCAGCAACCTTAGATCTCAAGGATGCGTACTATTTATTGCCCATACATAGGAGTCATCGAAAATTCTTAAGGTTTAATTTCAATGATATTCTTTATGAATTCACTTGTTTGCCATTTGGCCTAGCATCAGCCCCATTTACTTTTACGAAACTTATGAAGCCTATAGTTCTAAGCCTACGTTCGCAGGGCGTAACATGTGTAAATTACTTGGATGATTTTTTGATTTTGGAAACATTGGAGGAGGAATGCTTACGAAACGTGCGCCTTGCTTTAAATTTAGTATGCTTTTTAGGGTTTATTGTCAACGAACAAAAAAGTTACGTCTCCAAGTACTAGATGCAGGTTCCTCGGTTTTATTTTCGATTCTATAGACATGACTATAGAATTACCGTTAGAAAAGCGTCAAAAATTTTAAAACATACGAAATACTTTATTAACCGTAGAAGCTGTAAAATTCTTAGATTCGCTCAGTTTCTTGGCTTACTGACATCAGCCTGTCCAGCCATAAAATATGGGTGGATGTACACTAAGAATCTCGAACGAACTAAGTTTTTGGCTTTATTATTTAATGAGGGAAATTACAACTCTTCTATGCCTATTTCTAAATCTATTCTTGAAGATTTAAATTGGTGGTTGAAAAATATTCTTATATCTAAACACAACCTTGAGAGGGATAATTATGACCTAGAGCTTTGCACCGACCCTAGTTTGTCTGGATAGGGCGCCTTCTGTCAGGGTGAAAGTGCTCATGGGTGGTGGACATCAAGTGAGTCAGCTAATCACATAAATTTCTTGGAGCTTCAAGCGATATTTTTAGGCTTGCGTTGTTTCGCTAGTAACTTCACCAACAGTAACATTCTGATAAGAACTGATAACACCACATCATTGGCTTAGATTAATAAAATGGGTAGCGTTCAATATGAAAAATCAAATTCGCTAACCAGATACATTTGGCAATGGTGTGAGGCTAGAAGCTTGTGGATATTCGCCTCCTACATACCGTCACGGGAAAACTGGCAAGCAGACCGAGCCTCTCGCACTCTATACTCTGAAACAGAATGGCCCTTAAATCAGGATATTTTTAACCACATCGCCAAGTATTTGGGCAATCCAGAAGTTGATACTTTTGCTTTTTTAAACAACGATAAATGCCATAGGTATTTTTCATGGTTAAAAGATCCGAGCGCGGAAATAATTGATGCCTTTACTGCACATTGGGGGCAGATAGACTTTTATGCGTTTCCACAGTTTTCCCTTATTTTTAGAGTTTTAAGAAAGATTATTAGTGACAGGGCAGAAGGCATTCTAGTGGTTCCATATTGGATTAGTCAGTCATGGTACCCGCTGTTTCAGAAGATAATAGTGGGCGAACAAGAGACATCCTCTATCAAAATCCTTATCCTGGTAGCCGCGCGACTATCTGGGAAGCTTTTCAAAGAAGAGGAGTTCCAGAGGATGCCATTGCTACAATGATAAAGTCCCTAAGTAAGAACACTATTAGCCAGTATGGCACTACCTATAAGGTCTGGTGGGAGTATGGTTTGAATCTTTCTCCATTTGAAGGCGAAACTTCGGATATATTATCCTTTTTTCAGAACATCTTAGCTTCTACACACAATAGTT
Source organism: Pissodes strobi (assembly GCA_016904865.1). NCBI lineage: Eukaryota > Metazoa > Arthropoda > Insecta > Coleoptera > Curculionidae > Pissodes > Pissodes strobi. Next base: position 48,642 of record JAEQML010042831.1, on the reverse strand, counting down.
TCGGCTCCTTTAATTCACATCGCGCAGCCCTCTCCTTGATTACTCCAAATAATCTAGGTGAGAACTCGCAAACAAAACGCTTTATAAAAGGCGTATTTCGGCTCAGGCCACCTAAGCCAAAATATAATTACACTTATGATCCCCAACAGGTATTAAGACTTTTTCAGAATTCCACGAATCCTAGCTTAAAATATCTCTCCTGTAAACTGGCAACCCTCCTAGCGTTGACCACAGGTCAAAGGTTGCAAACATTATCTCTCATCAAATGTCCCAACATTAAATTTTCCGATTCCGCTGTCAATATACTTATACCTGACTTAATCAAAACTTCAAAACCAAATGTTTGTCAACCTATTTTAACCTTACCGTATTTTACACAAAACCCTAGCCTTTGTGTAGCATCGTGTATAAAGCTTTATTTAAAAACCACTGAAGCTTTGAGACAACCAGCTTTTGAGTCCCACTTTATCACGTATGGCAATCCACACCGTGTGGCCTCCAAACAAACCCTAAGCCGATGGGTAAAGAACATACTCCAAGAAGCTGTAATTGATACCTCGATATATAAGGCGCATTCGACCAGGCATGCCGCTACTTCTTCAGCTTTAAGAAGAGACACCTCGCTGGATACAATTAGAAAATCAGTGGTCTGAAGCAAAGAGTTCGGCACCTTCGCCAGGTTTTATAATATACCTCTGTTGGAATCAAATAATTTTGTTGAGACGGTCTCAAGCTTAAATTTGTAGTTTAAAAATATTTTATATTTTCTACTAAGTTACCTTAATATAGGTATATTACTACCCCTTTGTAGCAAATTGGTCTATAACTAATATGTTTCCTTTTGTTAAGTTACATGCATACCGCATACCTGTACATTATTAGACGGGTCGTTTTTTGATTATATCGTAGATTTATTTTGTTTTTTGCTTGTTGTAAAGTGATATCTCATATCACCATATGAGTTGAAATTAATATAGTTTTTTCCTTTATCTTCTTCGTAATTTCTTCGATCACAATTTAACATGTTTTTGGCAACTAATTCTTTAAACGTCTACACAATTATGTAATACTAAGGACTGGACCTGATATATGATTTATCGATCAAAAGAACTTACCTGAAGTTCGATCGTAATCATATGAAGGTCCAGTCCGAAAATATTAAAACCCACCCTCTCTTGCCCAATTATATATTTTAAGGTTGCCAATAAAACATGAAATATAGAATATAGGTACTTTAAACTAATGACACAGCCTAGCGACGGGACGGAACCTTGTGCTAAAAAGTGGAACAAAACACGTACTACACAATAATTATAATATTTTCGGACTGGACCTTCATATAATTACGATCGAACTTCAGGTAAGTTCGTTTGATCGATAAATTATTCATCAAAAAACGATTGTGATAGTAACAGGCATGACTTTTCAAAGGCAAGAGAAGAACTTCTCAATTTTGTTGGTATTCTGCTTTTTTCTGGATACCATACGCTACCAGAAGCGCGCTTATACTGGTTTACATAGGAAGATAAAGGTGTAGCAACAGTCAAGAATTATATGAGCTGGAATAAGTTCAAAAACATGAAACGAAACTTGCACTTGAGCGATAACAGCAATCTGGACAAAAGAGACAGATTTTGAACCAAGAAACAAACACTTCAGGCTCTACAGACAAAACTTTTCCCGGGCATTTTCAAGGGTTCAGTGTTACAGATATTTTGAACAGGTTTCTTTTAACATCGGACCCATTTATAAGTAGCAGTAGACCACAGCCACGTAAGAAGAACAAGCCATTTCCTTCCGAAACAATAGGTCTTCTGCTTCCTGAAACGCTAAATACGAAAGCAGTGATCAAAATGAACATGATGAATCGAATTCGAATGTTTAATTTTTAGGTATTTGCTGTGTTATGCTTAATACATCTTAGAATAAATTATATTTTTTAATTTATATACTTGTATTTATGCCAGACAAAAACCAGATAAGTCGGCATTTTTTGAAAACCGTGTTTTATACACCAAAGGATTCATTAACTTAATACGCATCGAATGGTGTAAACCCGACAAGTCAACATACAACCTTTGAATTTGTATTCAACCGATAAATGTGTATGTCACAAAATATGCCTTATTTAAAAAAAAATCGACTGTCAACTTATTTTATTTAACAACTGTGTGAAAATATATGTGAACTTATCTTTGATAAAATAAATAAATATATTTTCCTGTTTTGCATAAAAGCTGTGCGACATAAAAGTTTAAGACACTCCAATTAGACGTTCCAATTCTGCATATTTGGAGTGCGAAAGTCAATAACATACGTGTAAATGCAAAACCATACAATTTTGGAGTAGCGTGTGGAATTTTCACCTGGTTGCAAAGTTCAATATAACACGCCATGAGGTAAGGTTATATAGTTGGATTCATCGACAGAAAAAAATTAAAAACTCGTGCAACTGCCTGTGCCAGCAGCATACGTATTCCTAAATACAAATTATACAAAAAATGAGAAAATTTGGGTAAAAAAGTGGCGTCGAGATAGAAATTTTATTAATTTTTGTACTCATCACTCTTAACTTTCCACAAGCAAGGGTAACTCCTATACATTTATATGAAACGTTCAATGTTTTCCCTTGTCCACGACATTTTTCTTTATGCTAAGGTTCAAATAAAACAAAGTGTTATGGACTGTCTAAAAAAGTGCCAGTGTAAATGCAAGGCAAGTTGTATCTGTTCTGCGTGACTGACGTTCACTCCGTCTTCGCGTTCCACGCGTCGATTTACCGACTATCTACACGGGCAGGATAGCCTGCGAGATTGGAGTTTACGATCCAAAACTGTGGAAAAAACCGTACGTGTAAACGCCGCTAATATGTGTGGGTTTTATTGACAAATTTAATTGTGTACAAAGCAACATAGGTATACAGGTATACTTATCCGAAATTTTACCACATCTCATGCTGGTACAGAATAGCAATATGCATACTTATCTGGATTTTAGCAAACAAGGCATTTTGTATTCTTTAATTTGTATTTGATAAAAACAAGGTATTGGCACATGACTGCACATTTTGCGTAAACATTATTGCCGATTTGTCGGGTTCCCAATGCACGCGGAAGAAAACTTTAGCGCGATAACTTGACATATTCAATTTTAACCGATATTTAGTTTCCAGTGAAGCCAAGTCACATAGACATTATTTTGGAGGTTATACCAGCTTTTAGTGTAGGCTTGTTCGGTCAAGTCAGTGTGTAGAGGTGATTTTGTTGTGAGAAAACGAGTTCAAGAGCTGATCAGATACTTCAAATGGTTAAAATACAAAATTCTAGTACCGGTAAGTAAAAATAATAATAACTTATTATACGATAATAAAACGTAGTGGACACGATAGCGTATACCACGAGTTGAGATACTGGAGGCAAGCTAAAAACTTTTATCATCTTATTGCAAATTGTACAAATACAAGACGTTTTACAATATTAGCATGAGCGATTCGACATAAAATATGGGTCTACGCGAGGGGTTATTGGTTCCCCCGTATTCAGATGTCCACCTTTCCTGTATTCATGATGTATTCTGCGTATTCAGAAGACGTATTACCTATATTCTTAATAGGCACAATGTATTGCGTGTATTAATAACATATTACCGGTATTCAAGCGAATTCCCAATGAATTTTCTTCAGTATTCACCACGTATTTTCCGAATTCAGCGTAACCTTGAGCCTACCAATAGGATTATTTTCCGCCAAAATGCTAAACGTAAACAAACTCAGCCCTCCATTCGGTCGATTGTACATTTTGCTTAGCATTTTAGGTAGTATATCTGCCTTAGTCGAGTATATTCTTATTATAGTGAAGAAGTTTAGTGTGCCAAATAAAAAACAGTCATAAACACGTTTGTGTAGAACCATGAAGCCAAATACGACTGTAAGTGAGGAATTATTTGCATTAATTTAGACATATTTTAGCTGTTCGAGCTTTTCGATACGATATAACCCGCCAAGTAAGCCGGTTAATAATAATATAAAATAATGATAATATGTAAGGTTAGGTTAGAACTCGGGTTAGGAAGTGTGTTTGGTCAATATTTACTTTGCGCACTTATTGGCTACGACAAAAATAAAAATAAATAATGGCATATTCTACGTTACTTTTCTTACCATCTCCCACACATTAAATGTTGCGCAAATGTTTCTACTTATCACAAAAAATAACAAAGTTTACAAACTGCAGTTGTGTTAAACTATCACATGTTTCAAACTTACACTATCTCGCTCTCGCACACTCATTATTTCACTTTTCTTCACGCTTCACGCACACAACGGTCCAACGGATCTGCAAAGTGCAAGCAAAAAGCAAAGGCTTCAGGCAGGCGTAATAGCGAAACAAGAACAAGTAATAGTAGTCTCAAAAAAACTTTTTACCACCTTTTTTTCTTAAAAACCGCAAATATCTGTTTTCTTTTGCATTTTAAAATTATACATTTCTAGCGCAAACGTCAACATGACTCTATTTCAGCTTTCAGCATTTTGATTTCTTAAATTATGATTATCTATCTAAGTTAGCATAGCACGGCTCGACCAGCTATCATTCTACGCATAGGTGTTGCCAAGTGTAATTTCTATTCGGTTCTATAATACGGTACCTTGTTGGATACAGCCAGCCACTTTATAGATATATGGTGATTCAGAAGTCCTTTGTGTTTATTAAAATAATAAATAATAATAATAATTCGTTAGTTTGACTTATGTAAGGCTCGTTATTTAACGACCAAAAAAAAGAGAGACAAATACGCCCTTGTTTGGTTCATTTGGATTACTTAAGAGAGTACCACGCGTAGTGCGCTTGTTTTGTTAGTTTGGGCTAATTATGGTTTTGTGTTAGGCGGGGATGGTCAAGCGCAGAGCGCGCTCGTCTCAATGCGCTTGTTTGGTTAATTAAAGTTACATTCGATTATTTTTGCTTAATCTGGGATACCGAAGAAAAGCCCGCGTAGTTTGCTTAATTAGGGTTAGTCTGGGTTAGTTTTGGTTAATTTGGGTTGATTTTGCTTAGCTTTGGATTAGTACGCGCGTTTGTCTCTTTACTTCGCTTAATTAGGGTTAGTCGGGGTTAGTTTGGGTTAGTATTGGTTAGTTTCGGTTGGTTTTGCTTCGTTTGGGTAATGAAGACAGGCGCGCGTAGTGCGCCTGTCTCTCTACTTTGGCCAATTAGGGTTATTCTCGGTTAGTTTTGGTTAGTCTGGATTGGTTTTGCTTAGTTTGAGTTCGTTTGGGTTGGTTTTGTTTAGTTTAGGTTAATGAAGAGACATACGCGCGTAGTTTGCTTAATTAGGGTTAGTCTGGATTAGTTTTGGTTAATTTGGCTTGGTTTTGCTTAGCTTTAGGTTAGTACGCGCCCTTGTCTCTTTACTTCGCTTAATTAGGATTAGCCGGGGTTAGTTTTGGTTCCCCCGAAGGTATCTCCGGTTTGTCGCACCGGGGGAGATTGCGCGCTTCAATGATCCTGAGAGCCCTGTCGGCGGCAACTTACTACTGGTAGGGTCACCCATGTCGAAAGGGTCGAAGGGGAGAAGCCAAACAAAGAGAGATGTTCAGCGTCTCACTCAGAGTGAGCGGCTGTGGCGAATCCTGGCCGTAGGCGAGTAGGAACTTTACAAACCAATATGGAAATGGAAAATAAAACAAAAAATATACCCCAGGCGGGTACTGGCCAAGCCGGGAATCCCGCCCCTCGCAAGAGGGCTGCCCCACTGATTCTGGGGGGGGGAATTATCCATTCACACCGGGACGAGCAGCAGGAAAGGATCAAATAAAAAAACATTCAAGATGACATTCCGGACCCTTTTAGGAGGAGGGACTCCGTAGGGAGATCCCTTCCAACTAGGAATGTACATGCCATCCTACTGGTGGACCCTTCTGAAACAGAGAAACGGCGACTGCAAGGACAGACGAAGTCGATAAGCCTTGACAGGGAAAAGAAACGAAAACGAATGGACATTTCGTTTAACAAGGAGGAAGAGAGCACCTACATAAAAAATGAGAGCCTAGAATATCTCGCTTTAAAGCAAACGATAGAGATCATATGCAATCTAGGAACCAGACTGGAGAAGCAGGTTGAGCAGAACACGAAACGGGAGATCAAAGAAATTTCACGAATATGGACAAGGCAGATGAAGGTGCTCAACGGCACGAGATTTAAAGAACGACTCGAAACATTGGAGGATGAACAGGCGGACGGTAGGAACCCGGAGGCAAACAAGCAATTTGTCCCATCTACTTTCGAAGATGAGACAAAGAACACTTGCGAAGTAGGGACACAGACAGAGACCATGGGAAGAATGGAGATAAGGACACAGACAGAAGACATGGACAAATGCGAATTCAGACAGACATATCTGCTGACATCTCTGGAAAATTTCTTAGAGGCAGAAAAAATGACATGGACGGAAGATGTTTTTGAACGCACCGAAGTGAAAATTGGAAATCCGATCAAAACTAAGGATGATACCGTAAAAGTAGTACACGTATAACCGGGGAATCCAGAGATGAACAAAAGCATCGAAGGCATGTACGCTAAAAGGTACCCAGGGCTGAAGGAGACTGAAGGACAGTTTGAGGTTCTGGAACAGAAGACTTCGATCATATCGAGAAACAAAGAAGCAACCAGAACGCAAAAAATAGTTAAGATTAACACGGAACACGCATACTCAAAGATATGGGAAAGCCTACATCAGTTGAAACCGCGGAAAACGAATGGGTTGCTCCACACCATCTAGAAAATCTCAGCCTTAGTAGGTATAGAAAAATGGTAGATGCCGTGTAGTACGGCAGCACGACAAATAGAGTGATATACACTACTGCAAAAACTATGAGCAGAGAAAAAGACGGTGGAAAAGCAACGACGAGAAGGACATCGAGGATCAAGGAAAAACCAAACTACGCAGTAATTGTGGAAAATAAAGAAGGAAGCTCAGTAGACGCGATAAGAAAAATCAAAGAACACATTAAAGATTCCAACCTAAGACAGAAAATCAATAGCGTCAGGGAAACCAAAGACGGGAAAAGATCGTCATAACGGTAGAAAAGGATGAAGACAGCCTTAAACACCTAAAATCGGAGATAGAAGACATTACAAACTGCGAATATTAGGACCTCAGGGAAGTACATGCCAAAAATGACATTATACATAAGAGGAATGGAGGCCACAACAACCATTGAAGAGACCATCGAGGCGATTAGATGCGTGGTAGGAGAAATGGACTCGGAGGAGTACAGGCCGTTCCTGTTGGGCCTCAGGCCTAACAGGAACGGAACTCAAAACGCAACCCTAGTGATATCGGAAGACAAAGGACAACACTTATTGAAAGACGAAAAAATCAGAATAGGTCTGGCCAGGTGTTACATAGAAGAAATACTGAAAGTAGGACGATGCCATCGATGTCTTGCGGAAAGGGGGACCACCAAATAAAAGATTGCAAAGAGGCGGAACAATGTATGATATGCCAGAAAGAGCACAAAGCTGAAACGAGTAAGTGTGATGCTTTCCGCAGAGCACTCGCGATAGCAAGGAAAGAAAGAAAGGAAGAAATAAACAGGCTAGGAACCCGTAAACAGAACTAGTCATAAAATGTATGCAGATAAACCTAAACAGGTCTACAGCTGCACACGACCTGTTGAACCAAAGATGTAGAGAGTGCACTATAGACATAATAGTGGGACAAGAATCAAATAGGAAAAGAACCAATAATGTAATCTGTGATATTAATTGTGATAGCTTCGTAGATGCCGGTAACACTGTAATAAACTACCAATGTGCGCAGGGATATGTGTTTGTGGAAATGGAAAAAGCAGTGGTGATATGCTGCTATTTATCCCCAATCGGCGAGATCCAAAACTTCGAGAAACTACTAAACCAGATAGAAACAAGAATACGACAAACAAAATTTACGAAATGACATGCGGGGTGCCCCAAGGATCCATCCTGGGACCCCTGTTATGGAACATATTTTATGATCAAATAATACGCATCGAAACAGAGAAAGGTGTTAAATTAGTTGCATATGCAGACGATCTTGCTATCGTGGTAAGGGCAAAAACAAGAACGGAATCAGAAGACAGAGCACAATATGCAGCCACGATGGTGACCGCGACTTACGGAAATGAAAATTTCGGTTGCAACCAGGAAGACAGAGATGCTCATTATGGCCGGTAGAAGAAAGGTACTGGAAGTCGAGGTTAACCTAAATACCACCACAATAAGGAGCCAGAAAGCGGTAAAATACCTAGGATTATACCTGAACAAGGATTTAAGAATGACCACACATGTCACAAAAATAGCAGAAAAGCCGAACCTGATGCTAAATCTGCTTACCAGGATAATGCCAATCGTCGGAGGACCTAAAAGTAATAAAAGAAAAATCATACATAGCGCAGTGATATCGGCAATACTGTAAGCCGCCCATGCAATAAAACATAAGAACCATCTTAACATCTTGGAGAGGGCAAATTGAAGAATGGCTATAGACATCACCTCAGCCTACAGAACGGCCTCAATGGCTGCGACGCAGGTGCTTGCTGGATTACCACCAATAGACCTAGCCATAAGGGAGATATGTGAAATTCACAGCAACGGAAGGCAAAATAAGGGTGAGGCGAGGGAGCAGTTGATTAACGATTGGCAGGCAAAATGGGAAAGATATGAAGGGTTTGCAAGACATTTTGTCAAAGACGTAAGAAGGTGGATCAGCAGGACTGGAGGTGAAATAGACTTTTATACAACACAGGCGATAACCGGCCACGGAATATTTGGAACATATCTAAAGAAGATTAAAAAGACGGAAACAGATGAATGCTGGTTCTGTGGACAGCAAGATACGCCCGAACACACAATCTTTGCATGCAGAGATGCTAGAGACCTAAGGGAGGGAGCAGCGGAAAAGTGCAGCTCAGAAATAACATTAGTAAATGTCGGAAAATTACTTATGGAGAAAAAGGAGAACCTAGAGGCGATAATGGACATGATGAGATATAATGAAGCGAAAGAAGAAACGTAGAGAGGAAGTAAGAGACTAGAGGCAAATTCCCCGAAGTAATGCCTAGCCGGCGGTTCCAGGAAGAGTAGGGGAAGGGTTTTAGTGGGTCGGCGCTGGCCGGAGTCCCACACTGCCCTGCGGCGCCTGAACAACAATGCCACAGGGTGTGCTCAGACACGCATTTCCAATCCCTACTATATAAAAAGGGGTAGTTTTGCTTCGTTTGGGCAATGGTCCCGGGAAGAGTAGGGGAAGAATTTTAGTGGGTCGGCGCTGGCCAGAGTCCGACACTGCCCTGTGGCGCCTGAACAATAATGCCACAGGGTGTGCTCAGATACGCATTTCCAATCCCTACTATATAAAAAGGGTTAGTTTTGCTTCGTTTGGGTAATGGAGACACTTCGCTTAATTAGGGTTAGTCGGGGTTAGTTAGGGTTGGTTTTGGTTAGTTTCGGTTAGTTTTGCTTCAATTGGGTAATGAAGACAGACGCGTGTAGAGCGCTTGTCTGTCACTAGCTTGGGCTAGTGAAGAGTGAATAGATATGCGCGCATAGCGCCTTTGTCTCTTTACCTTGCTTAATTAGGGTTAGTCTGGGTTACATTTGGTTAGTTTGGGTTAGTTTCGATTGGTTTCGCTTCGTTTCGGATAGCAAAGAGACAAGCGGGCGTAGGTTTGGGTTACTTCTGATTGGTTTGGGTTAGCTGTGCGCTCTTGTTTAGCCAGTTTGACAAGTTGGTATTCCACTTTTTGAAACATGCACCTGACCAGGGTATTTACCTACTTCAAGAATATTAGTCAAGTCTGACAACATTGCAAGTAAATTTCCCTACGGCTAACTGCAGCCCAAATGTTAAAAATGCCTGTAAATCTTTTTTTTCAAGATTTTGGGCATGCCTTGGGTTAGTTTTGTTTGGCTGCTTCCTCGAAGCGAGCGGAGGACCATGCGTACAACCATTTATTTTTTACCATTGTGCAACCACCAACGCAAACGATTTAACATTTGGGCTATAGTTACAAGCTCCTATAAATTTTCTTCAACGTAAAATTGGGAGAGCTTTCGCGTTAAAATGTATTACTAAATAGCAGCAATTGTGAATTAATTTTTTTCAATTTTTCCCGCCAAAAGTGTTCCTTTCGCAATTTTTTTGCACTAATGTGATCCATTTGATGAAATCTTTCCATTCGACCCAAATAAAATATTTTAAATCGAAAGTCTATATGACACGAGACCCTAAACAACGTCCTGCGACCTACGTGATAAACTGAAACTTTTGTTTCAGTTGCGTCGGTAATTTTTATGTGCCTCGTTCGTCTCGTATGTTTTAACAAAATGTCCGTGGCTAATTTGCCTTCTACGTCTAATATAAGTGAAGTGCGTGGTGAATTAAATTGTGACTTTAAGACTTGCCAAAACTCTTCCGTGGACTCTTTAGATTTTTATACTCTAGTCTTCTCAGAAACTTTGTTAGGTTTCTTTTATAGACACGCTGTCATCCCCTGTCCTGTCACCACAAATGCCCCACATGCCGTGAAATATTGTCTCCTCGATGTGCGGGTACAAGGACACCTTTGCGGTGCCAAAAAGAGTACAGTCGAAAATCAAGTCGAACTTGCCAAATAGTTGTTCATTACTAAGAACACATATTTCGATAATATTAGTTTGCCTATACCATTAGTAGAACGATTAGTTTTTCATTATTTAAATCGACCGCCACCTCGCGTTAGGTCTAAGCTTAAGAACTATTATTGACTATGTCTCTTTTATCAGAGAGGTATTCATTTACTGGGCTGTTCAAAACAATGAGGCCATTGGGGGCGAAGGAAAAATTGTAGAAAGTGATGAAAAGAAAATATAATCGGGGTAGATATTTGAAGGGGCAATATTTTGTTTAATTTTTTGTCATCATTTTTAATTACAAAATAAATGGGACTTTTACCTCAACAGACTGACTTTTGCCCCATACCTTTAGGACTTTTACAACATACCAACTAAAATTTAACAAAGTTTTAAATATATTTAACAATTTTTTCCAAACGGTCAGATGGGTAAAAAGACATTGTTTAAATTATTTACAATAGCGAAGTTATCAGTTGAGCGAAGATGCTACTGTATTCAGCATGTATTCAGTATGATCCGACAACAAACCAGATAGTTGGTTTTGTATTGCCACTATATGAAAATGGACTGCCCATTACTCAGATTTACCCTTCTACTAATGCAGATATAATCAAGATATATTTTGACACTAAAACGGCTTCCACACTTTTGTATATAATTATGATGCAGCCTCTGCAGGAAAATGCTCCTCCATTTTATTTTGCTTTATTCGGAACCGATAATAAATTTACAGCTTCTGACATTATTCACAGATGGAACTTCATTTTCGAGGAAGCAAAAAAATCAATATTACCATTTTAGGTGCATCGAGCGACGGAGACACAAGATGTTTGAAAGCAATGCGTTATCATATGAAAATGGGTACAAATAACACTGACAGAAAAAGTAAACGTAGTTGTGGTCTAAAGTATTTGTCCAGTTCTCTTGAACCCGTAGTGTTCAGGATACAATTCACATTGCTACAAAATTGCGCAATCGTCTATTAATAGAATATGATCAGCCTCATAAAGAGTTACTTTTGGGAAGAAATAAAGCCACAGTAATGGATTTGCACCAACTTATAGAAGATGTACCAAAATCTCAACATTTACTGTGTAAACCGATTTAAATGTTAATGACAAAGTAAATTACAGGACCGTTGAAAATATTATAGCAGCCAAAGTGATTAATTTACTAAACGAGCGAAAAGCGACGAGTACAGCTATTTATCTGGAAATGGTGAAAAATTGTGTTTTCGCATTTACAGATAAATGTCTAAGTCCTAAGGAAAGAATATTTAAAATATGGGCATCCGCATTCGCTTACGGGCATAGCGGTCCTTAACAGTATGTAGTAAAAGTATAAAATTACCACTTTATCACTAGCAATCCATGCTTTTGCATTGAGATATATGCTCACGCAATAATAAACATTATCATTAATTTGAGAGAATTAGATTGTCCACAAAATTTTCTCCCTACACTATTTAACAGCCAAACATGTGAAAATTTCTTTACAATTACGAGATCAATGACTTCGACAAACTGAACAATGGTGAATTTCAGCATGCTTGAAGTTCTCCGTCGACTTAAAAGGCTATAACTGCAAACTGACTAATTATATTCTGAAGAACTACACGAATTGAATTTGCCTCATAAAAAAGATTGCAAAACACTGACATCTGTACCATCTGATGAAGAAATTAGAATAACCGTTAATTTAGCAAAATCGCATGTTGAAAAAATATTTCGAAAGTTAGACATTGACCTCATAGAAGGTGACTTTTTACCAAAGATGGAACAAGTAAACGAAATTGACAGAAAAATTAAAATATACACGAAGACTGAATTGAAAACTCATGCGTTGTATAATAATCATCCCTCGACATATTCTGATTGTAAATCTGATTCTAATTCTTATATACAGAATACTGAGTGTCTAGATCCAAATCCAGTTTATACAGACAGCGATTCGGATTGTAACTTACCTCTAGCGACTTTAAGAAATAAAGTTATTCAAATAGATACCATGGGTATCTATTTGAATAGCTCGTGTGGATACTTAAAACCAGTCGATAAATATAAAGTTATTGTAAAAGATGGCCAGAACGAAATAGCAATTAAGAAGTACACTTTGTTGGCTGTGACAAAAATCTAACTGTCATTTAAGCAGTGGCCGACAAAGGCGAGTGATGGGAAAATAACTGTCGAGGTTCTAGGTATAGTTTTTACGAACTCTAATATGTATTATAGTTATTAAGGCGAGTATTAACTGTAATTTATTTTATTTTAGTGATTTTTGTTCTACTAAGAATTTCATTTTGATTTATACATTTTTTTCCGCATATTTTATAGTGCGTTTCAAAAGTCTTATTGTTACCAGAGTTGTTATACTGTAAAAGTCTACCGCAAATTGGTTATACACGGTTGAACACCTGTTTGATTTAGTTAAGCTTAAAATAATATTTAGGTCTTTTGTACCTTTTATTTGTATCTCGAGTTATAAGTTTTTTACAATTTCACCTCAAACTTCACTCTTAATTTAAGAAAAACAAATGTGTTTCTAATATTGTGTTTATTAAATTTAAGTAAGTTCCGAGGAAGCTCATTACTACTTAAGTATTTTATATGTATGTATTTTATACGCCATGTTATATTTTTTTCTGTTTATCCTGTTTCGAGTCATGTTTTAATTTTTTTTAGAATATTTATCTATTCAATTAGGTCGATATACCTACTTAGGTACATACTTTACACCCAAGTTTATACCTAATATTTATTTTTATTTTCTGATTCTAGATATTTTTACTTTGTTAAAATGTTCGTTAAAATGTATTGTATTTGTAAAAGAAATATTAAAAAACATTACATTTTATAAAGAAAATGATTACATTCCGAGTTACATTCGTTTAACAAAAAATAGAATGCTATTCTATACCTGTATTCCTAAAAAAATCCAGGAATTTACATGAAGGCTTCTATATTCCTTGGAATCACTTGTATTCAATATTATATTGCTATACTTTTTCCATAAATTGCAACACAAACATATCCATTTAGGAAATAAGTTCCTTATATTGAAATGGGAAAAATATTTTAGGATTCGTTTGTGTGTAGAAATTTCCCTAGATGAAGTTCTTACAAAAAGCTTGGTCAATAAAAAGACCAACTGAAATAAATGAGAATATAAGTGTAGAAAATAATTTGCCAGAAGCAATTTCATTGGGAAATGCAGATATTTTAAATTATCCCATTACAATCCAAAACAATGTTAATGATTATTCAACAAATCAGGATTACTCCGATAATGCAAATGGAATGCATTTCAGGAATTAAAAATTACTCTGAAAATATAAGTGTTCCTTCTATGTCTGAGCCAACTGCTATGACTTTTAATAATTATTATAACATCGTAAATGCATCTGAAAATATTGATGAAAGTACAAACATAGAGGTTGTACCGAACTGTAGCAGTAGTTCTGCAGAAAATGATTCATATTTCGAAAATGACACTACTCTATTTGATAAAAATAAAAAACTTCTTGAAAAAAAAAACAAAAAGAAGAATGGGACAATGGATTTGGTGACTATAGGAGTTGTAGAAACCGAAACGAAGAAGGAGAAAATGCAGAAGAACACGCTCACGCTTGGAAAATTAACTCTAGAAAATTTGTGAAATATCGACAACAAATGAGAAATAGTGGGAAAAGTTATTCTACGAAAATGGGAAAAATAGTTAAAGTCAAACATTTGAAAAAACTAGAACCATGTGGACTTAAATGTAGCCAAAGATTACCAAAAGCATACAGACAAGCTATTTTTGAAAAATATTGGAAAAAAGGAAACTGTAATGTTAGAAGACATTTTGTATCCAGCTCATTAGTTCACAAGGAAAAACCAGTTATTAGAGTTAAAAAGGTATCGCTAGAGAAACAAAAAAAGAGATGAGTACTACTCTGAAACGGAAGGCGAAAGGTTTCGGGTTTTCAAGAGATGTTTTGTTAACACCTTGAATGGAACAAATAGTTTTATAGAAGAATGCATAAAGAAGAAACAAAAGTCTGCTGTTGCAGGAATTGTAGCTCAGGATGAAAGAGGATTATCCCCTCAAGTAATTATATATAGCATTAATTTTTTTGTGTAATTTGACAATTGTTTTTTTATTATTTTATTTAACAAACTGTACCTGCGACTATGGATTTGGCTAATAATCGTATAGAACTATTCCCTAGCTATGAATAACATTATACCAGAAAGCATTCATCAAAAAAATGCCAACTCACTTGAATTTACAAAAAATGTTTGAATTATACATAAAATATTACGAATTGGAACAGCCTAAAGTAAGCCGTACAGAATATAGTAACATATCGTCACCATCATATGAAAAGTGCGTAAGTCCACTTTTTGTCACAAATCGAGATTTCGGTGCGATCTACTTCAGCACTTCAATATCTACGATTTGGTGTTAATGATTTGATCTTACATTGCTGGATGGAGACGTAATACTCGCGAATGAAACATGCGCAAGTCCAACGGTGTCTACGATAATATGAATATTGCGTAAGTCAATGCTCATGTCAACGGTTGATTTGCAGTGTTTGGTTTCATTGACAGTTTTCCCTCAAAACAGCTTAGTTTTTATGAAATAATTGTTAAAACGTGTCCCAGGATACTCCAGGTAAGAACAGACATGTATAATAATATGTACATTTGATTTGGCTATTGTTAGTTTTTAAGTCCGATACATTTTAACAGGAGTTAGGCATTTTTCATTGTCGGCTGGATAGGAGTTACGCATTTTTCATACTTAGTAGGTATGGTGTGTAATTGATTTTCTGGGAATTTCCAGTAAACATTTTTACATTTTACAATAATGCAAACTATTCATTAAGATTGGAGTTTTTATACACAAAATATATATATGTAGGAACGCATCTCTGTTTACTTAACATTAATATAATAGAAACATTTTTTTGATACGCCAATCTTTTCTTTCATCATTTACTTAATTAAGCACGCCACTACAATTTACCGCTCTACTCCCTTAGCAACAATAATTGATGCACCAAGGCCAAAGCAGTTCTTTTTCGCGAGGTGGTCAGTCAGTCGTTAGTCATCACATAAGACGTACGCCGTTTTGCAAGTCGAGCAAATTCAAGGGTCGGGAAGAAAAGCCGTGTCTTCCGCCCTAACATAAACGACGTAAAGACGTGTAATTAATCTAGGCCGGAATCAGACGGATTCTGTGTGCGTTACCGATAATTTAACAGCAAAAGACGTTAGCTTGAAACTTGTAATTTCTCCAAGGTCGAGACGCGACGTGATAAGACATAACATATCTTTTGTATCAGTGTGTATTCAGTGTGTATCAGTGTATTTAAAATCTAATTATTGCCATCATTCTCGAACTAAACATTACATTCAATCAGTGTTCGACTACACTCCAAGCTTTCTATTAAATAATACTTCCTAATCTACCCCGAGGAATTTCATTTCTACATCAAAACCCTAGACAACAAATAGAAAACCCTACATTTTGGGGGCTCGTCCGGGATGGAATTGAATTAGGATTGTTGATTTTCATAGGAAATGGATCATCAAAGTGATTAGTGAAGCGGAAAAGTGCTTTATGGAATTAATAATTAATCAGTTTTTGTTGTCTTTCTCTGTTGCCCAACAGCTGTTAGTGTCCGTTCTGTGAAGCTCGATATGGTGGGATTATGGTGAATGCGACGTTTACTAATGGATTTTTCAAGGTAGGATGCATGAACAATTCATTTTGGCGAACTTGATTATTATGACAGACAAAGAGAACTTTAAAATGAAAAGAACTTTCAATATTTTCGTTTTGAATTATTAACTTCAAAAGACTGATTTCGTTTTCTGAAATATGTCTGTAAGACTATTATTATAGATTATAAGTTGATATGAACTCATAAAGTGTATTTCTAAGAGAGAAAAATAATGCCTAATATTATGCCTATATGTTTTAACCTTATGGTTCAAAATTAAAAGCTTATTTTGTATTTATTAATGCTAGTTACAGGTGACGGACAGTAGTATTAAATTTTTATTTGTGTGGGTTGCAAAGTGTAAACTAATTTGTTTTTATTTACCAACACCTGCCAGTTGATATTACAGTTTAAAGATTATTCTGTTTAACCATAGAATTATGCTTTTATAAAAGGCATCTGCTAGAAGTAGATAAAATGAAAATACCTATATTGTTTAATTTTGCTTGAGACAAGAGTGAATCAATATGCAGAGAATAAAAATTGTTTATAGATTTGTTTATTAATTTCTGGTATTTAAAGAAGAGTGAAAATAGGTATAATATCTTTACTTAGATTGTTCCAAATGGTTAGCTTTTAGACATTTAAGTATGACTAGTTTAGTATTTGCAAACAAACGTACGTGTCTCGATTGTATGTTTATTTTGTTGTAAGAGAAGCTACAAGCAGCCTTTAATTTTTCTTTGCGTGATCTCTTTTTGATTTAAATTAAATAAATTACTTTTAAAATGCCTATGCTGGGAAATATCGAGAAAATCGGTCAAAATATAACTAATGCAAATTTAAAAGCTATTCAGGCCCTACATTTGGTTGCATTTGGTAGGGAGGGTAGACCGCGAGTTGCAAGAAAAAGTGTGCGTAAGTTTTCCGGCTTTAATTTGAATCAGGAATCAGAAGAGTACATAGAGAAAGTTAGTAAAGTAAAGAGAGATCTACCTTTGAATGATGTGATAGCCGCATGTCATATTTTGAACTTGGATTATTCTGGAAGTCAGGACGATATAGTGGATCGTTTATGTTCTTTCATAAACTAGGAAAAGGAGGACGAAGAATCTGAAGAGGAGGTCGAAGAGGAAGAAGAGAGCAATGCTGACGACTTAGAAGACTCCGAAGAAGATGAGCAGCCTCTGGCTCAGGTTCAAAATAGATTAAGGAATACGACAAGAAGAAATGACTCGTTTGCTTTAACATTTCGAGATGTGGAGGACAGTGTTAGATCATTTGACGGGAAAGATGACTATCCAATCAACAAGTGGATTACAGACTTTGAAGAAATTGCTGAGATAACTGGATGGAACGACCTTCAAAAGCTAATATTTGCGAAAAAGTCGCTAAAAGGATTGGCAAAATTGTTTGTGCAATCAGAAAGGGGAATTAAATCCTGGTCTACTTTAAAAAAGAAGCTACTTAGTGAATTTGAAGTCAAAGTGAGCAGTGCTCAAATACACAAGATGTTAATCTCAAGAAAAAAAGGTGTTTCTGAGACGGTCCAAGAATATGCGTTAATAATGAGAGAACTAGGAAGTCGTGCATTGTTGGAAGCCGAAGTCATTATTCAGTATATAATAGATGGGATATCAGATGACTCATCTAACAAAATTTTACTATATGGGGCCAAGAATTTTTCAGATTTTAAAGAAAAAATAAAGTAATATGAACAGATAAGATCAAACAAACATATAAATACCGAGAGGCCTCAATATCGAGATAAAGGTACGTATGAAGGTAAGAATGTTAAGCCAGAATTTAAAGGGCGCAAAGAAGAAGAAAAGAAGGACTAGAGTAGGAAAGGTAGGTTCTCTAATTGTTTCAATTGTGGAAATCGAGGACATTAGTCGAAAGATTGTCCGGATAAAAATAAAGGGACAAAATGTTTTAAATGTAACGGTTTTGGACATTTGGCCTTACAGTGTGCTAATAAAGATCAAAATTCCGGAAAGTCTTCAGCTTCAAATATGGACATGATCAATGTGACACCTAAGAACTCAGTTACATTGGAGTTTGAAGAGTTAAGCGTTGTTGCACTCTTTGACACCGGAAGTGACATAAGTGCTATTAGAGGAGATGTGTATAAGAATCATAATGATGTATTAGCACCGGATATTATAGTAGTAAAAGGGATAGGAGATAATAAAATCAAGACCTTGGGATCATTTCATAAAAAATTGAAGATTGATGGTGAAACATTTGAGATAATATTTCACGTTATACCCAAAGATATAATAAATTTTCAAACCATCTTGGGAAATAATCTACTGGAGCAAGCGGAAGTTCATATAGAGAAAGATGAAATTGTAGTGTATGAAAAGGAAAGAGACAAATTTTTGATGAACATTACTATAGATAAAGAAAATTCGAGTGACAGTGAACTTGACCTGCTACATGTAGAAGAGATATGCCAGTGACGTCACAACTGTAGGTGTAATTGAGCAAATAGAAAAGATAATTGCAGATTTGATTAATAATTACAAGCCACAAAAAACAAAAACTACAGATATACAGATGAAGATTATACTAAAAGATGAAGAACCTATATACCAGAGACCGGTAACTCGTCACATCGGCGCCCGCAGAGTTTTTAAATTCTGCGCGCTATAAAATATCATAGCGCCTAAACTATAAAAGTGACAATAATGATTTTGGTACCAGAAAAAATTTTGGTCTTTTATCTACAGTTTCTTCGCTGCATGTTATAGGAAATTCCTAAAAACAAAAAAGTTTTTCGATTGGTGAATATTTGCCTGCATAATTTCTGAACTGTTATCGATGTTTTAAGCATATTTAGAATAGAAAATATCAACCATTTTATACTTCGACAGAAGCGCCAAACTGTGCACTTTACAATAGTAAAAAAAAAATATTTTGATAGCTCAACTAGGTACGAAGATATTGGGGAGTAAATATGTAAAAGAACGCAACTCGATTTTATCCATTATTTGCTCAATTACACCTACAGTTGTGATGTCACTGGCATAGCGGGGATGAGTGTCAGGGCTAGATCTATCGGTAGGCTACGAGTGAGCGCCAAGCCATAGATGAATCTATGATATGATACAAAGGAAGCAGTATTCGACAAAACATGCCGATGAAACCGATAAAGAGCGGGTACAAGGTGTGGGTAAGAAGTGACGAAACAGGATACATGTCACAGTTTCAAATTTATACGGGGAAAGTTGCAAATCTTACCGAAAAGTCCTTGGGTGCACGGGTTATAAAAGACTTATCTAGGGAATTAGTTGGTAAAAAACATAAATTATATTTTGATAATTTTTTCAGCTCTGTTGAGCTACAAACTAGCTTACTGTCGGAAGGAATTATGCACGTGGGACCGAAAGAAAAAATAGAAAAAACATGCCAACCGACTTGCCTGACGATAAACTTTTAAAGAGGGGAATCTGATTTTCGAGTATCTTCAAATGGAATTGTAGCCTTGAAGTGGATGGATAGAGAAAGTGTGCTTTTCGTTTCAAATTTTGACAATCCTGCTAATACGGAAACTGCCTCTAGAAGGAAAAAAGACGGCTCTAAAGAAGATGTGGCATGTCCATCCCCAAGTGTGCTTTTCGTTTCAAATTTTCACAATCCTGCTAATACGGAAACTGCCTCTAGAAGGAAAAAAGACGGCTCTAAAGAAGATGTGGCATGTCCATCCCCCACCTGGGATATGTCGACAAGTTTGACATGTTGAAATCACTGTACGAAGTAGATAGGAAGTTACGGAAATGGTGGCACCGAATTTTTTGGTACTTTGTGGATGTCACACTGACTAATTCCTACATAATCTTCAAATCAAGAATGCCAAACAATATGACTTTAAAACAGTTCCGCCTTTCTGTATTGAGTGGTTTAGTTGGTGCAAATCCAGAACAAGCAAAACGTGGTCGGAAAAGTACAGAAAAACTCCCGAATAAATTAAAAACTGTTGTACCGCAAGAAATAAGGTATGATAAAAATGCTCATATGCCCATTCACTCCACTTCCCTTAGATGTGCCCAATGCAGCAGCCGCAAGAAACCTCATTCCACCATATGGTGCTCAACATGCAATGTCGGGTTGTGCCTGAAGATGTAAGAAACTGTTCTTACAATTTCCACAAAACGTAATGAGTGACTACTGGTTAGGCCAGATGACTACCGTTTATTTTTTTTATAATCGACACACTTATCTTTTTCATATTATTTTATGTTCAAATACCCATTTAAATAAAAAAATTTTGGTAGAAATATTTTTTTTCGTAATTTAATTAATTTCGTCCTAAAAGGTTTGTAACTTTTGCTGTTTTTTATACCTGAGCGGAGAATAAAGCAGGACGTAACTCAGCTGAAATTGGTTCAGCTTTACTTACCCATCTTAGGTCTATTAACCCAGATATTGCCACCGTTCTTTTAAAAGCACATTACACATTTCCTCTTTACTGACATTCAACTATTTGATCATAGATGGCGCCTCCAGTACGTTTTAAGAAATAATACTAATTTCGTGTTTTGACCGGCTGTTTTCGTGATTTCGATCAAATCAAGTAAAGAATCGATTTTATTTATGCGATAATAAATTGTGATCTGATATGGATACTAGGAGGTATGTACAGTTTGTCCTGTTTTACTTCTTATCGGAAAATATTATCAAATTTGGCAAAAAAGGTTAAATTGAATGTAGAAATAAAAGTGAGCTTATAATAAAGTACGTCAAACAAATTTCAGGGCTAATAACTCGCCTGTTCTTTTAAAACAACAGTGACAAAATCAATTATTTCCTCTTTTTGTGTAGGTATTGGAATAAGCCTCTAAAGTTACATGAATTACTGGAGGAAGTTGAGAATTTGGATGATGACCCTCCCCATAATATTATCATATTTCCTCCAGAGAATGCAAATGACGATAACACTGACGAAGACTCTGGGGACGAAGAAACTGTGCAAATGTCCAGGGCGCCAGTTACGTGCCGAAGCTGAGGTTTTGCAGGACGACACTGAAGTAGCTGGTGTGTCTGTAATAACAGATACGTCAGATAGTGAGGATGACCTACCATTGTCCACTTTTGGGTCACGAATTATTGGAAGCAGAGTTCCAAAGAAAACGCGAACTTATAAGTGAGATAATAAAGATATCGACTCCGATATTCCCCCTTTCCTTCGAACATACGGACCAAAACAGCTGTACACTCCTCTTGAGTCATTTTTCCTATTTTTTGATAATGAAGACATCGGGATGCTGGTAAAGTACTCAAATATGTATGCTAATTGACATAATCGTATTGGAGATATTACTGACGACGAGAGTATGTGTGTTTTGGCTGTTTTGCTTCTCAGCGGGTATTCTTCCCACCCAAGGAGGTCGATGTATTGGGAAAATTGTCGGGACAATGATAATATTCTGGTTTATGAAGCGATATCTAGAAATAGATTTAATTTTATTATGCAAAATATTCATTGTTGTAATAATGCTGACTTACTCGCCAATGATAAGTTTGCCAAAGTACGACCTGTTTTGATGTCCTCAATAATTTAAAGATATGTCGCCATGTGAAGAGTCACACAGCATTGACGATTCTATGGTACCATATTTTGAGCATCATGGTTCGAAACGAGTTATAAAAAGAAAGCCAATTAGATGGGGTTATCATTTGTGGGTGGGAACAACTCTAGCAGGGTACATTGAATGGTTTGAACCCTATCAGGGTGCAGCCACTGTCCTGTCGAATAAGTATAAAAATCTTGGCCTAGGTGCTACGGTGGTGTTGCGGAAGTACCTCAAAAAAAGTATACTAGGGCTGTACCTTTTCATTTGTTTTTCGATAACTTTTTCACTTCCCTCCATTTACTGGAAGAGCTCAAGATTATGGGCTTGGAAGGTACGGGCACAATAAGAGAAAATCGCGTTGGTAAAGAATGTACTTTATCTCATTCTTCAGTGTTGAAGAAAAATGTACGCGGTACATTAAAATTTGTATCTTCCGATACGAATTCTATAACTTTATGCAAGTGGTGCGATAATAGCGTAGTACCTATTGCTTCAAATCATACCAAAATATTGCCTACCATGCCAGTAAAAAGATTTTCATAGAAAGAGAAGAAAACGATATATGTACCACAACCACATGCAATACAGAAGTACAATGAGAACATGGGTGGGGTTGACAGGGCAGATCAAAATACTAGCCTCTATAGAACTCAAATAAGAGGTAAGAAGTGGTATTTTCCACTAATAGCTCACTGTCTAGACATGGCCGAACAAAATGCTTGGCAACTGAATAGAATTGGAGGCGGAGAAAAAGATCACCTAAGATTTAGACAATCAGTTGCAACTTCAATTTTAGAGACATATAAAAAACAACAAAAAGAGGTCCTAGCCGTCAGTCTGCAAATCTTCATGAAACATCTAGATATGATAGGTTAGATCATTTGGTCTTATATCAGGAAAAACAGACCAGCTATAATGTCTGTCATAAAAATTGTAATTTTATTTGTGAAAAATGTTCCATTGCTTTGCACCCAAA
Source organism: Pissodes strobi (assembly GCA_016904865.1). Classification (NCBI taxonomy): domain Eukaryota; kingdom Metazoa; phylum Arthropoda; class Insecta; order Coleoptera; family Curculionidae; genus Pissodes; species Pissodes strobi. The sequence goes on along the minus strand of JAEQML010042831.1, from coordinate 25,722 downwards.
AAATTGCTTTGTTAGTTATCATACACAATAATTCATATTTTCATTTAAAGGGCATAATAAACCTTATCTTTAAAATTTGTTAATTTTTAATTTTAGTCGCCACCGTTCTTTTAAATAAACACCTTTTTTAGAAAAATCCTCAGATTAAAATCCAAAAATTACTTAAAATATCAATTTTTGGTTATCAACAGGACTAAAATTTGAAATTTGGCTAAGTATTTCGAAAAAAAAAAAAAGTTTTGGCATTATCTGGGTTAACCTGGAGAACGTGGAAATCGTTAGATTGTTTTGTGATGGTTGTGGCGACCTGAACGAAAATGCCCATATTGTTCATACTGGCTTCAAAATGAGTCCCCTGATTACGGCAATGAGTTGGTATTGCATTTCCCCATCAGAGACCATTCGTACCTGTCGCCTGGAAAAGGAGTTAAAATCTGCTTGTGATTGCTAATCCTGAAGAATACAATTCAGTATATACCAAAGTGGGTGAGGTGAAAACACCAGGAGCTAATTGGCGTTTATATGATGTAAAAACCTTCAGCAAACACACAAGGTGACCGGAATAAAGGAATTAAAAAAAAATCGATCAAGACGTTCCCATCGAAAAACAACTTTATAGTGAAATAAAAGGGATCCGCATTTTTATATACGAAGACTTAGCTTAGTATGAATCCTAATTAAAAAAGAAAAGACGGGAAGAAACATAAGATTGGAGGAAAAAATAATCCGACAAAGGGTTTCTGAGATCGTTGGCACATTTTCCTCCCCGAGGTGGTGCAGTTTGGGGCAAGATCTGAAATCCTTTATTAATAACATAATAATCGTAATTATTTGCTGCTCTATCTCGATTCCACACTAAGTTATGACAAGTCTTAACGATATATCTTGAGAGACTTTCCTACGTTTAAAGCTCTGTAAAAAATCTCCACCGTTACTAATTATTCTACATTTCACATATCTACGAGCTCGTCATAAAAGGCAGCTATTTTTTCTCAACTTCGAGATATGTACGTGTACCATAAGGGGCCGTAAGGCGGTCGCACACCAAGGATGCATCAAACACGCAACATGCAGAATGGTACATGAGGTAAATACCGCGTATAGATTTGTGCCGCATAAAACGTTATAATCACGTGGATGTCGTCGGCACTAGCGCACACCAGTGCAGCGCATGCACATGTCTGACAACATAAACTGCATGCGGTATTCTGTGCATGTCTTCTCGCAGTACTTGTTGCGTGTTTGAAGGAGAACTACACAGCGAATATGACTACTGACGACCCTTTGTTTAATATTAATTTTGTTAAAGCGATAGAGAATCGCCCTTGCATATGGAACATTACTTTATCTGAATATAGTAAAATAAATTTTTCAGAAAAAGCATGGAAGGAAGTGGCGGAAGAAGTAAAAGATACAGGTGAGCCCAATTAAAATGTTTATGTTTTATTTAACAAATTTACATGATAGGTTTTTGTTAATATGTATATTTCCATTGAATTGGAATTGATCCTTCGGCCGTCAAAAAGTAGTTTGCCAGAGTTTTACGAAGTCTCATGGGTAATGTTGTTTCGCGATAACCATCGGGATCTTGATTTATTTGTGGTTGAATTCTGTCATCTTCAAAATAGGTGGGGGTCGATAATTTTCCTTCTCGTATTCTGATAAAATTGTGCAAAACCCAAGCAGCTTTTACAATGTTTTTTACACTATCTTCATCACAACAGATTGGACCTTCGAATATACGAAACTTTGACACAAGTATTCCAAATGCGCATTCAACACTGTTTCTCCCACGTGAGAGCCCGAGGTTAAAAATTGTTCTTGTTGGGTTTAAAATTTTTTGAGGATATGGCCTCATTAGGTATGTAGACAATGGAAAAGCCTCATCACCGCACATATAAGAAGGAAAGGGCTCCCCATCTTCATTTCCTGATAAAGGTGAAGGGTCAGGAATTTGTAATTTTTATTTTCGTAACAATCTTCCAATGTGGGAGGCTTTAAAAACTGCCCCAGCACTATTGCGTCCCAAATCACCAACATCTATAGTTGTGAATAAACTGTCAGCATTAGCAGCAGCCATTAATACCATTGAAAAGAAACCTTTGTAATTAAAATTACTAGAACCGCTATTAGCAAACTTTTTAACATGAATATCCTTGCCGTCGATTGCAGATACGCAATTTGGTGAATTCCATAATTCTTCGTGACGTTGAGCATGTCATTTCCAGGTCTTCTGAGTAGGAGTTGGCATAAACAAAGGCTGTAAGCTGTTCCATATGGCAGTTGTTGTCTCTTTCACAATTTTCCCTATTGTTTTGTCTCCTCGGTAAAATTGGAAAGAAAGGTCTTTGAAACTATCGCCTGGAGCCAGATCCTAAAAAAATAATTCATTTTAGCGACCTTGATCACGTTATGAACCAAATTTTCTTTATCAGTGTCTAGCTGTCGCGAACAATGGAGGAATATACGAGGATCGTTTTTTAAGAGCGCTAAAAAAACACCAAGCGGCTCCGGAACTAACGCAAAGAAAAAATATTACTTGGCCGATTATTTAGAATTTATTCTTCCTTATACCAAGAGCAAACCTAGTACTAGCAACCTGGAAACGCTTCTTGAGAGCGATGATAATTCGGAGGAAGGAAATAACAACACTCAAGAAAATACCGAATATCAAGACCCACCTAGCGAATCGCGAGATGATGGAATAAGTCAGGATGTCAATGATCCTAATTCACTATCAGCCATAACAACGAGCCAGAATGCCAAGGAAACTAATAAAGAAGCTAGCGCAACACATACTAGCACAGTAAAAAAGCGGAAGGTAATCCAAACTCCTTCGTCAGTTTCAAATCCCGCAGACGATGCTTTTGTGGAGTGGCTCAAAAACAAAACCAAAAAAGACGATTGTGAAAAGGATGAGCCGATTATGTCATTTTTTCGTAGTTTGTTGTCGGATGTGCGAAAAATTACAAGCAAAATCGCAGATTTCGACTAAAAGTTCTTGACCTAGTGGATGGATACTTAAAGATGCCGATATTAGACCAGGCTCAAATTTTTCGTGGAGTACAAATACTTCAGCGTATCCATATACAGCTGCTTGTCCAACACCCAGCCCAAATATGGCTTCAATAAGTGGATGTCCCGTCGGGGAACAAAGGGATAAAATGTTGGGCGGATGGCAAACAACACAAGGAATGAATTAAGTAATATTCATTTTAATTAAAGTTAAACTAAATATGATATAATATAAAATAATAAATGTATTGTATAGGTACCAACTACTTACCGTAGAGTTATCAATAAACGTTCTTCCGGGCAAATTGCTTGCCGATAATGAGTATCTCGTTTTTCTGTCATAGGTCCTACCATATGCAGTAACAGATTAAAGCTTTCTTGGCTCATTCTATAAATCTCAAAAAAAATTTCTGGATTGAGCGTTAATTGCTCTTTTGTAACAGAAGCTGGGCTATGCATAATAGTATTTACAAATAGAGGATGAATCCAGAAACGACGTTGCTTTTGTTTTCGTTTACGTCGTCTTCGCAAATACTGCCAAGCTACTATATCCTCCTCGCTTGAAGACATTTTATTTACTGCAAGTTCAAATCAAATTTTACTACTTCAGTGTGCGCGGTTATGCAACATACAACATTTATTTCATGTCACAAGTTGCATGTTGCGTGTTTGATGCATCCTTGGTGTGCGAGCCGCCTAACAGGAATGTACTTGCGTAAAAGCTTAAAACATACGGCAGTATGCCACCCTGAAGTTTCTTCCAAAAATCGGTTTGCTAAAAAATTAAAGAATCAACGCCTTTTGCAAAAGCACCAACGTGAATGTAAACGAAACGGTAAACGGCATCCACTATTGCCAAAAAATAATAATTGAAAAAAAACTTTTATAATTGCGATTCATAGACCCACTTCAAGGAAAGTTACATACAAGTAAATACTTTCCGCCCACAGCAACGATGCAATGAGGAAAATGAGCCATTTTCTTGAACTCCTCAGCAATTCTTATCCATCTATCTTTGTTTGGTGTGGGTGCCTGCGCATATAAAACTGACCAAATGCTAAGACAAACTTTTCGAAGATTTCAGCCAATTGTTGTTATTCCCAACCGATATGTATAGTGAAGATTTCTACTTGCTAAGTATCTGAAATAAAAAAATATTTTCCACTAAATGCCATCAACTTATAAAAACTGAAGGTATATTAGCGAATACACCATTTTTTTACGTCTAATACCATGGTTCAACATATTGTAGAAATACCCTTTTAAGAAAAGTCCCATTAATATATAGGGTGATTCAAAAGTACTTTGAAAAACTTCAAGTGATTCTTCAGCTACAAATAGTACAGCTATAATATTTTTCGTCGTTCGTCGTTTTCGATATCCAGGGTGACAAATTACAAAAAAACAGACGTTAGTTTCTAAAAAAACCAACATACAACTTTTTTTGACCCTTAACACTTTTTCGAATATTATGTCGATTTCGAGAAAAAAATAATGTCATTTCCTCTGCGCATCCCCGAACCAAGTGCTCATTCCGTGCGATAAATATCAAGATTTTCATACTTCTCTCGAAAAGGATATAAGAGAGAAGAAAATGTTAATGGACCAAAGTCTTGTTAGCATAGCAAACTCAGCAGAATTACTTTGTATGCGAATTTCTCGCTAATTGTATACCATATTTAAATTTTTACGTCACGCACTAATACCATAATAAAATTATGTACAGAAGGGAGGTATTGCGATTATGTCGAAAATTCGATATGGAGATTTTGATGGATAACACGTTTTCAGGTCCTCTGATTGTGAAAAACATGTTTTTGACAAGTCGGGTGTATGTGTGTGCGTAGGTGTGACCATATTTGTGAAGCCTTGTGTATGCAGGATGAGTATATGTGGCATACATTTCAATTGTGGTATACATACACGCGTATGCCACAATTTTGTACAGCATGGAGTTCTCGACCAAAAATTAGTATAATAAGTTGATTCAGAATTTCGTGTGAGTAAGTTGCCACAAATAATAATTTTCAATGGTATCACGCATATTTGCGCCGTCTTAGTGTGAGTTCTAGTGGTACACTTTCAGAGGAACTGGGGTAAAGTCATACGAAATCCGTACATTTGATTGATTTAAAATCAGTCTTGTCGCCAAATTTCTATTTACGCTTGAAATCCGCAAAAAGTTAACTGGGCTCAACTTTTTACGGATTTTATCATCTGTCAATAATGTCATCCGTCATCTATCATATATCCCTCTCGGGATCACCAGATTTTTTCATAGATGTTTTGAGCTTCGACGATTTTAATTATTTGAAAAATCAGCAATAAACTTAAATGAATCAGGCAAGAAAAAGAGTTATTTTCTTATATTTAGTGCCCTTTATTCTACATGTGATATTAAAAGCCAAAGTAGATATATTTTAATTTGAAGTGAAACACTCTAACTCATTTTTTAGCAATACAAATGTGGCTATCCTTTTTCTTATAAATTCTTACTGTTCTGATTATTTGGAACATGAATGTTTCGGACAATTCAGAGAAAAACTGCATGTGTTAGTAGATGATAATGGTAATGTTGTGACTGTGGGTACGTAACCTTTCAAGCATACTGTATTTTCTAAGTTTTTTTTATGCTCATACTACTTGCTTTCCGAGATCAGCAAAGCAAACATTTTGCTACTTTGTGTAGCAGTTTTTATATAACCTGACTAAAAGCAGTGTAGTGTCATCACCTTCTAAAAAATTTAACTTGATTGACATGAGTATTTTTCTATTTTAACTGGTTATGTTCTATTTACTGATGCCAGTTTCCAGTCCTCGTTCCAGTCTAACCAGACGTACTAATTGTTCGACATTTGGTTAGAAAATTGATAAATACCCTAGGTCATATCAGAAATTGGAATCACTAAATAAAATAGTTAAAAAAGTGTACACTATTTCCACTACACCGTTTTTGCATGATTATTTGAAAAGGGTACCAATAAGACCGCAGCAATAAACAATGATAACAGCATGAATAAACATTCTACTTCTTGGGAAGAGTTGCTGATTAAGGCAGTGCAAGACAGACCTCCCCTATATAATATAACACTGTTATACAAAAGCAAAAAAAGAAACAATATGTTACAAGTGGGTCAGCCACTGGACCATTGAGTGATTGGGAACCTGGTTTCCGGTTCAGTGAAGTGATGAAATTTTTGGATGATTCAGGTGAAAAGCAACAGTAAGTATTATCAAATGTATTGTCCATCTAGATAGACGAAAATGCGTTTGTCCATCTAGACGGATAATAATGTATTCGTCTGTCTTAGAAAGACAAATACGACCTTATCGGTTCAAATCGGTATTTCAGTCTGACTGATGAGTTCTGATTGGATTGACATTTTTGAAAAATCCTCATATCATCTGAATTCCATGCTGCATTTTTCTTAATCACGCCTTTTTTGTTGAATTCTAAACTTGTAACATGACCAGTGTCGTATGTTTTCGCACCTATCTGCAGTGTTTATTTAAAAAATACTACATACAGTATTATTTTTCAAAAAATCATGTCACATTAGACTTCTGTAATTATTCTTCTTTCAAAAAAAAGATATATTTGTTGATATATATTTAAAAAAATGCAGAAGCCAATAATAAGTTCATTACCTACCCCACTGACCTTGCCGACACCACGTACCAGTTCATCAATTGAACCATCTGAAGCATCATCTCGGCAAACCCCAAGAACCACAAGTAACTAAAAAGCATTTCCACCACAATATAAGTATTTCAAAGTGGTATCCACAGCTACACAAACATTTCAAATTATATTGTTGTGATAGCCAATCCACTCTTAAATATCTTTTAAATTATATTCGATAATGTAACTTTTTAATCCGTGTATACAGTGTGTTACCACATGCGATTTTACTAAATATAATTCACGCTAGCACAAGACGCGCCCACCGTAATACGTCAGCTTTAAATGTCTCCGATATATCTGGCGTCAGCACATCGCACTAAATATACTAAGCTCCAGCAGAGCCGCTGTAATATAAGGTATATTATGGTCTTTTCACCTGTTTTCAAAAAACGCAAATAATTTTTAAATGTTCACTTCACGCAATGGCCTCCGCTCGCTTTGCTCGTTGCGGGGCGCAATTAACAAATATACTAACGCTAACTAACCCAGAAATTCAAGGGCCGGGCGTCAAACCCATTGCCTCGCATTCTAAACAAGATCCTCACCACTTGAGACAAGCTTCTAGACATCGCCTTTCCTCAAAACGACTCATACAAATGCGTGCGAGACTGCTAGCCGAGATGGCACAAAGCCCTGTGTTAGAGCGAAGGGGATCGCTCCAAATGGTACAAAGTTCATCCACCCAATAAGCCGAAGTGAGATCAGATTATCCTTCGGGCGGGCTCGTGATGTACAGTTTGAACATAACAACTCTCTGATAACAAAAAAAGAAGGTAGGATAAATTATTGAGATATACGATTTTTTGTACTGTGTTAGTGTTTTAGTTAGGTTAGATGGTAGACAAAATTAGCGGGTAGATAAAGTGAACCGCGTATTCCCTAGTTTTCTATTTTCATTTCAACCAATGACTTCAATCAACAGGTTCAGCAATTCATTCAGAATCAACCCATTTCTAAACAGGCACGTTGCACGATTTCCAATTTTTGAAAAATAAATATTTATTCAAAGCTCCATATTATATTTGCTGAACTAGTTATCTATATTATATTGCTGTACTAGTTACCGGCTCTTGTCATAACCAATTTATTGCAATTTGAATAATTTTTTGTGTTGTTTTTTAGGTCTCTTTACTAAGCTTAAAAATGGAGAACGGAAGAAACCAAGAAGCTACTGTTATTTCCCATGATCGATATTTATACACGATCTATAAAAATAGTATAAGGCAAGAGAATTATCTGATTTTATTAACCTACTAACACGACCTTACTAGAAAATATAAGATATGTTTGTATTGTTTTACGAACATGCATATAAAATTTATTTTCTAAATTCATGATAGGAGAAATTTTCTTGGTAACTAATCCTATTAATTACTTTTAAGACTTTTGCCAAGGTAGCTATTGTTTCACAAGCAAGTAATCTGCCTTGCCGATCCAAAATGTCTGTTATTACAAAATATGACATCATGTAGTTGTGTGTAAAAATTAGTAGAAGTATTATAAATAGCTGTGGTTACTCTAAGAACCCATTACTGAACACTGTTTGGAATTTATAAGTTAGGGTTTCAGCAATTTTAATTGCATTTAACTTTCCTCGCCTATAAGTGTTGCTCAACACCTATAATAGACTTACAGGAAAATAAAAATAGCTGTTGATGAATATGTTTACTTGAGAATTTTTTATAATAATAATTACCAATAGGAATTTCAAATGAAAGATTCACAGGTGGTTATTATTATTTAGTATTCTTATATATCTAGGTATGTACATAACAGATGGATCTTATTGTATATAAATTGTATGTATTGTAGAAATAATTGTAATTTTTAGATATTTAAAATTTAGAAGTTACCGAGAATCTGGATGTCGTGCATCGGGAAAGATTGTCGCAGGTGAGTTTGTAGTAATAAATGGCTATCATAATCATCCAAGAATAAAGGATAATATCAGCGCAATGAACTTTAAGAGGCAGTTAAGGTATGTATTGGAGAAAGGGACACTTTAAAGAATATTTATGACAGAATTGCCACAAGGTAAGCAAATATGACATTTGAAAATTAATTCAATAACCACATTTGCATAATGAACTCTAAATTAGGTTAACCCTCCTTTGCACGGGTGAGGCCTATCAGTCCAGGTCAATATGGAATATGATAAAAGCTTTTTAATTTTTTGAGTTATAATCCCGAAATCCTAGGTACCTTTCATACTTGCAAAAAGGTATTACTGACTAATTTTGTATTGTAAAAACCTAAATCGTTCTTTAGTTGTAGCTGTGTCTGCACTCACAGGCCTCACCCGTCCGAATATGTAATTTTTATTGGTAGCGATTTTCTACCACGCCACTGTTATTCCTGTGAAACTGTCGATTCAAGGCTACGGTAATTTGCTGAATTCGCATCGGTGTTTCGCCGTAATGCGATAAAAATTTAATTGTGCTCTTGCTTCACTTTTATGACATTTGCTTATGTGATTGTCAAACGTTTTGCTTTGGATAGTTTTTCTAGATTTGATTTTAGTATTGTGTGTGAGTTGTGCCTAAAATTACACTGCAAATTAGTATTAAATTATACAATGGATCCCTATGAAAAAGAGGTTCAACGTTTAACTTATCTTTATGATACTGTTCCCAGTGACATCGAAGTAGCACCTGATTCCGAAAGTTCAGGGAGTGATTCAGACCATGAAGAATTTAGTGACCATGAAACGGATACCGAACAAGAATGGGAGAGTGAAACTGAGCTAGAAGATCAAAATGACAGACGCCAATTTTATTTTGGGAAGGACGGTACCAAATGGCGTAAAATTGCTCCACCACGTAATGTTCGAACAAGACAAGAAAATATAGTTTCTCACCTACCTGAGAAGCAAAAAACTCAATGACACCCATTAACTCTTGGAATCTTTTTTTTGATAGGATCGTTGATCTAGTAGTAGAATATACCAACCTATATATTCAAGAAATTGCAACTAAATACAAAGACAAACATGATGCCCTTCCTACTACAAAGGTAGAATTAAAAGCTTTTTTTGGCTTGTTATATTGTGCGGGAATAGAACGAGGTGCAAGAAAGAATCTTAGCGAGTTCTATGGAGATGATGGCATGGGGGCCGAAATTTTTGTAGCTGCTATGTCACAAAGAAGATTTCGATTTCTTATGAGAGCTATAAGATTTGATAACAAAAATACAAGACAGGAGAGAATGACTACTGATAAATTGGCAGCCATACGAGAAATTTTTGAACTATTTAATACAAATTGTAAGTTGCATTACTCAGTGGGAGAATATGTTACACTAGATGAAATGCTCCTGGCTTTTCGGGGAAGGTGCGGTTTTCGTATGTATATCCCTAATAAACCCAGTAAATACGGGATCAAAATTTTTTCAACTGTTGATGCAAGAACATTTTTTACGTCACATATGGAAATTTACGCTGGTGTGCAGCCGGAAGGTCCTTTTAGAGTAGACAATTCTACAGCAGCCGTAACTCTTAGAATGTGCCAGCATCTGTCAGGTTCAGGAAGAAATATTACTATGGATCGTTGGTTCACGAGTTACCCTATAATTGAAAAACTTCTCAAAGAACACAAATTAACCGTTGTAGGTACAATAAAATCAAATAAGCGCGAGCTTCCAGCTATTGTAACGCAAATAAGAGACCGACCAGTGCCTTCTTCGATTTTTGCTTTTGGAAGTTGCATAACTGTAGTATCCTATGCTCCTAAAAAGGCCAAAAATGTTTTACTCATTTCGTCTTTACATCATGACGATCAAATTGATGACACAACAGGGGTTGCACAAAAACCTGAAATAAACACATTTTACAACGGTACAAAAAGTGGAGTTGATGTAGTGGATAAAATGAGTTCATCATATAATGTTGCCAGAGGTACCAAAAGGTGGCCATTAGTAATTTTTTTTGGGATGTTAAACATTGCTGGGATTAACGCCTTTGTCGTTACAAGACATAATAATCCTGATACGTCATGTAGGAGATTATTTTTAAAACAATTGGCCCTGGAGTTAGTAAAAGAAAACATTGCGAAACGAGCAACAATGCAAAATTTACCCAGAAGCATCCGACAAACTGCTGCGAAATATGCTGGAGTCACTTTCGAAGATCAACAAGATCCACCACCAAATAAAAGAGGCTACTGCAAATACTGTAAAAGAAGAAAAACTAGGTATTTTTGCAAGTTTTGTAAATCATGGCTTTGTATGGAACATATCACAGCATGTTGTACTGAGTGTGCAAACAAAATATCCTAAATTTTATTGCTTAAATTCAAAGCGCTGCATTTTTTGTTACGATTTTTTTTCATTGCTTACTAATATTTTAATTAAATGTTTATACCCTTTTCTGTAGTAATAAAGTTCTATAATGTTAATATTATGTGTAATTTTTTTTTAATACTGACCTAAACCGAAACGTCACAAAATTACAGATTTTTACTTTTTTTTTGATATTTGGCAAATCTTATCAAATTATTTTTTTTTAAATATATAATTATAAGGTAAAATGGCTCCAAACAACAACCCATTACCAATTTCAAAAAATCTAAAATTAAAATCTAAAAAAATTTGTTTTAAAAGATTTGATCCTGAGAGGCCTCACCCGTGCATCCACGTAATAATTGACCCACCCGTGCAAAGGAGGGTTAAAGTAATTCATAGTAGATGTAACAACTAAATTAAAGCGATATTCTATTATCAGCCTTCCTCTGTGGGTAATTTAAGTGTAGGATATGTTTCATCCGAGGATTAAAGGCGTTTACTCAAGAAATCATCTACCATAACATAACCATCAGTTCATAAACAGATTTCATTACCTGGTCAATGCCAAAAATCACCTATGCTTTATACTTTTGACACCTTAAATGCTAAATCACTTTAGTAAGTAAAACTCAATTAAGGACATCCATAGGCATAACTAGGTAATTTGCAAGAGAGAGGGGTTGTAAAAAAATTTAGTAAACCAGATTTCTTACATTTTTGAAACGGAGCTCCACACAAACTTACCTATTTGAATTTTATGAATAAGTTTAGGAATGTTTGTTTTAGCATTGAATATATTCATACTTAACACGAAATAGTAAATAGTTGAAAATCATCATTGTCTTATTCTTGTTTCAACTCTTTATGACTTTTTAAAGAGTACCATTTTCCATTTCATCAGCATATCATGCTTTATGATAGCTGTCAAACGTGTTGTTTTCCACAAAGTATCATTTTTAATTTACTTTTACATATATTATTATGTTATTGTTTGGTAAGTGTTTAAGCTTGTATTAAAATATAAAACAAAACAGACATCAATTTGATAATAAACCTGGAATAAACATGTTTTGATTTTAAAATTGAAATTTAATTTCATAGTATGTGGTATAAATTATTCTATGGCCATATCAAAGTAAAGAACATTCGTCACGTTTTACGTTAACCGAAGTTCGTTTTCGTCACCAATGATAGAATATCTAATAACGTTAACTTTCATCACTAGTGACGAAAGTAAGTCATTACAATTTAACGTTTTACAGGGTAGCTCATTAGTGTAACAAAGTCCCGTATCTCCCTTATTTACAGAGATACAAAAAAGTTAAATACAAAAGTTTTAGGATATGTGGTGGTCCAAAGTGTAAAAATATTTTCAACTACAGGGTGCTTCGTAAAAACCTGGTGTTTGTTATCTTACTTTTTTTAATGGAATACTATGAATATTATTGCACATTTAGATTCTACATAAAATTCTAGATATATTTCATGTATAATATCCTATACCTAAGATGTAGATATGTTCTATATTGTTGTGGAGGATTCATGTTTTACCTTACACATGATTGGATTTTCTCTCCAATTAGAGCCGCTTGCTCTGGCTCCAGGGTGTAAACAGCACAAGTGCTAGTTTAGTGACCCTAACGAAGCTGAAAAAGCTAAAACGAAAACTAAATCGACGTTTCGAGGATCAAATCTGCCCCCGTCCTCAAGAACGAACAAATCTAAGAATGAAAATGGTTAGTAAATGTAAATAACAGTAAAAAGCTATCACAATATTTGTCAAGCTTTGGATAGACTCTGACAAGATGCCAATAATAATGTCATAACGTATAATTACTGGTTAGTGGTCTATTTAGGTAAGTGTAATTATGAGGTGATATTTGGTATTATGCGTCAATGATTTTTGTTAAAAGATTTAGTTAATTTTTAAATGTCCTTTGTCAACTTCAGTTTTTAGCAAAGGTAACCATGTACTGTTAAAACTAACAGAAGTTGAAGCAACACATACATCTTTATTTAATAAAATTAAAGCACTTTCTTTAATTTTACGTTTTAGATGATGGTTTCTTTGCTAAAATACTTGAAGCGTTACAATGTATTCTGTGATTGTTATCAAATGCATGTTGACAAATATGTGATTTGTGGAATTGTGTCTTTTTAATATAAGTTTGGTGTTCTTTTATACGTTTTGATAATGGTCTACAGGCTTCACCTATATAAAATTTATTGCATTCAGATGGTATCTTATAGATAACATTTTTAGTAATTTAATTTTCATTGAGAGGTTTTGTTTTTGTTAGTTTGGATCTGAGAGTGTTTTCAGTATTGAAAATAGTACGAACGTAAAATTTATTACCTATTCGTTTTATGATTATGATTTTCTAAATCATATTAACACTAAAGAACCTACAATTAAATTCACTATAGAAAGAGAAATTAATGAATAACTTTCATTTCTTGACCTTCTTATCAAAAAAGACTTGAATAGTTTTGAAACAAAAATATACAGAAAACCTACGCATACAAACAGATATTTAAATTTTAAATCAAATCACCCAATAATGGTCAAAACGTGGGTCGTAAAAAGTCTATATGATCGAATGAAAATAATTTGTAATAATCAAAATTTCAACACAGAAAAAGAATTTTTAACCAATGTTTTGATTAATAATAACTATCCTATTGATTTCATTGAAAAATGCTTTATTGATTTTGAACAACCAAATATTAGACAAAATCAAAATAGACCTATTACGAACATCTTTATTCCATATATTATTGATTTATCAGACAAAATAAACCGAATAGGAAATAAATTTAACATTCGTACTATTTTCAAAACAGAAACCAACAAAAACAAACTAACAAAAACAAAACCTCTCAGTGAAAATTAAATTACTAAAAATGTTATCTAAGATACCATGCGAATGTATCGGTAAAACCTGTAGACGATTATCAAAACGTATAAAAGAACACCAAACTTATTTAAAAAATACACAATTCCACAAATCACATATTTGTCAACATGTATTTGATAACAATCATAGAATACAATGGAACGCTTCAAGTATTTTGGCAAAGGAACCATCATCTAAAAAACGTAAAATTAAAGAAAGTGTTTTAATTTTATAAAATAAAGATGTAGGGTAGACCGGGGACAATTGAAACAGGATACGTTAGAAATAGCGGCGATATTGGCCCTCTATTGGTGTTTAATCTAGTCACGCCGACAATGGGCGAATCATCTCACCACGCCGCTTATCGAGATCAGTCTGTCTCCGGCGTTAATTGCAAGACTACGTGTGTATCTCCCCTAACGTGTATAAAGCATATCAAAGTAAAATTTATTATTATTTGAATAATTGTGCTACAACAAAACTCAAGGTGAGTATCTAGCTATTGATATGTTTATAAGTTAATTTGACGTATCCCATATGATAAGTTTAAATGTGTCTATTTATCAAGAATAAATAAATATTTTATATTTTACTTGAAAATGTCTTGTGGGGACAATTGAAACAATAATGACGAAGAAAGCGACGAAAATGAATTTTACTGTCTAGTTTGCCTAGAGTCGTATTCAGATAGCCGCTCAGGAGAGAAATGAGTGCAGTGCATTGAATGCAAATTATGGGCCCATGGGGAATGCACCAAAGAGGAGGATCTTTATGTTTGGCATAATTGCTTGTCAGAGTGATTATTTGCTTAAGATAATAAAAAGTTGTACTTAACATTACTGTGACTTTTTAATCAGCTATAAGATGACGTTTCAATTGTCCCTGGGGTACGTTTCAGTTGTCTCCGCTCTGAGGACAATTGAAACAAACTGAGGGATTTTATTATCTTCGTTTTAACTAGACTTAGTACGTTATTTTAAGTTCAGCAAATTAAAAATAGAGATCCTAATAGAACATACTCAATACGAAACAACTAATATAACCCGTCTCGGGTATGACTCCAGAGAAAAAAAATCAAAAAGTAAAAATGTTTCAATTGTCACCGGTCTACCCTATGTGTTGCTTCAACTTCTGTTAGTTTTGCTAAAAACTGATGTTGAGGACATTTAAAAATTAACTAAATCTTTTAACAAAAATCATTGAATTCTTCCTAAACGCATAATACCAAATATCACCTCATTATTACACTTACCTAAATACACCACTAACCAGTAATTATATGTTATGACATTATTATTGGAATTTTGTCGAAGTCTATCCAAAACTTGACAAATATTGTGATAGCTTTTGACTGTTATCTACATTTACTAACCATTTTAATTTTTAGATTTGTTCGTTCTTGACGACGGGGGCAGATTTAATCCCCAAAACGTCGATTTCAAGTTTACGTTTTTTTCATCTTCGTTAGGGTTACTAAACTAGCACTTGTGGTGTTTACACCCTGGAGCCAGAGCAAGCGGCTCTAATTGGAGAGGAACCCCAAACATGTGTAAGGTAAATCCTATACCTAAACCTAGCCGTTTTTGACAAATTTAAAATTTTATGTCAAAAATGACGTTTGCAGACCAAAACATCATTGGCAATCTTTTATAACCAAAGCCTTTATTAATTAATTGGGGTTAATTTCCTTATAGAACAGGACCTACTTTAGTAGACTGTGTTGATATTTATATAATAAATTGATACAGGGTGATCAAAAACGGACAATAAAAAGTAAATTAAAAAAAAACCTAAAAAGTTCATTTTTTAAAGGGAAATCTCCTATTCTTATAATTTTATCTTATTTAGCATTAAAAATAAAGGTGACTTTGTATAAGATTGTCTATTCGAAAAACTTGTAGTTTTTTAAATATTGACCATTTAACATTTTTCTATTGTAAAAATGCTATACGGCTTTTAAGGTATGTTGTTAGTTGGCTATGGCGTGTCGAAAGAAAAAACAATCGAGCATTACAGATGATGCCACCATTTCTTTTTATTAGATAATTTGTGTTGTGTATTTAGTGTATTTTATAGCAATTTCATTTAAAACTTAGGTACCTAAATCAGAATTTTAAATAATCTTTCACAAGCCGAAATGGTCGATATGATCTTTGTTTTGACAAGAATGCGCTATTAGCAAAAAGATTGTATCAATAACAGTTTCCCGAGAGACGGCAACCTGAAAGAAGGGCATTCGAAAAACTTCTTAAGCGTTTTGAAAGAACTGGCAGCGTGGCATAGGGAAAGAATACTAGGGAAAAACGTGCACAAACTGAGGAAAATCAATTATATGTACTATTAACAGTAACAGAAAACCCGCATATTGGACAGCGATCCCTTTCTCAGCAGGTTGGTGTTGAACGAAGTACGTTTCAGCGAATACTGAAGTCTCAAAAAATGCACCCCTATCATATTCAACTGCTTGAGGAGTTGGTTCCCGAAGATTACCAAAGAAATATTTCAGAAACATCTAATCACAATGTCGAGTTGTTATATAATCTTAAAATCAGGAAAGAAAAGTTTTTGATCTAATATTAAATAAATAAGAATAAAGAAAAGGAAGTTAGATTAGAATTTTAGGCTAGCATGAGATTTCTAAAATATATTTTTTAAATAGGCAACAGATAAAAATCTTCCAACTTTACGAGTTTGTCTATCTTTACAAATAAAACCTGGCTATCAAAAGATAATCTCCACATCATTTTTATAATTTGACTCTTTGTATTTTTAGAATGACAACAGGCCGCAAAATCGTTTCACTAGCGATCCAAGAAAATCGAGAAATAACCATTCACCTTTTACATGTTACTCGTTATGAATCTACAAATCCAAGGTGGAAACAGAAAATGTTGCAGTACAGTGTAGCCTTGATAATCCGGACATGCGTTATTCCGGATTCTTCAGTAGTCCGGACACGAGTTTTGCCACTGTTATGTACGTTGTAGTCCGGATTCGCTTGTACGCGATAATCCGGATCGCGCTGTTCAGCGGTTTTGCAGGCTTGGACAAGTATAAATTGATTGGTAGTTTGCGTAATAGTTTTTAACGTGACATATTACAGTCGACACTTGCTTCCTGCACCGATCCTGTGGCATATGGCTCCAAGACGAAAACATAAAACATTATCTTTAAAACAAAAGCTTGATATACTGAACAGATTAGATCTCGGCGTGAGTGGAAAAGCGTTAGCTAGTGAATACGATGTAGGCACATCTACAATTTCGGATATTAAGAAGAACAAATTGAGCATTAAAAGGTATGTGCTAAGGTTTATAAAGATGTTTTCTTTTACTAATGTTTTGCATTTTATTTTTAGTTTTATTAGTGGTTGTGATAGCGTACCACAAGCTAGGAAAACACTAAGAAAACCCGAATATCCCCGAATGGAAAAGCGATTATTCGAATGGTTTTGCAGGCAACGTTCCAGACACATTCCCATATCATATGAAATTTTAGCAGGCAAAGCAAAGCAAATCTACAACGATGTTTATGGAAATGATAATTTTGCAGCCAGTCGAGGTTGGATCGCAAATTTTAGAAAAAGACATGGTTTGAGAGCTTTAAAAGTTTCTGGTGAGAAATTATCCAATGACGAAAATGCTGTTGAGCCTTTTAAAAATATGTTGGCACAGAAACTGAAAGACCTGAATTTAATTCCTACGCAGGTATACAACGCTGATGAATCAGCGTTGTACTGGAAAATGTTACCGGAAAAAACAATTGTTCGTTCTCAAGAAAAGACAGCACCTGGATGAAAAATAAGTAAGGAGCGTGTTAATTTCCTGGCATGTGTAAATGGAGATGGTTCCCATAAATTGAGAATTCTCGTCATTGGAAAGGCAAAAAATCCCAGAGCGTTGAAAAATGCAGCCATACCCGTAGATTACAAAAATTCCTGCAATGCTTGGATGACGTCTGCAATATTTAAAGAGTGGTTTCATAATTCGTTTATTAGGCAAGTAAAAGAGTATTTAAGAAGCCAAAATCTAGCTGAACGTGCTCTTTTAATCATTGACAATGCTTCGAGCCATGGATCGCCAGAAGAACTGAGAAGTGAGGATGGCCATTTCTGTACAATCTTTCTTCCGCCAAATTGCACAGCATTGTTGCAACCCATGGATCAAAATGCCATAAGGTTGACTAAATTGTTTTACCGTAAGAGCCTTTTGACGCATATTTTATCACAAGATGAAGAAAATGTTATTCAGGTGTTAAAGACCTTAAATCTCAAAACTGCAACATACTTACTGAGCAATGCATGGTCAAAAGTTTCTTTGGAGGTTTTACAAAAATGTTGGGAAAAAGTAATTCCAAAAGGAACAGTTTTTAGCAGTGATTTAGAATACGAAGCCGATGATCTGATTTCGCTGAAGCAATTGCAGGAAAAGCTACGAGCTTTAACAGATGTTTCGGATATGCTCCAAACGCTAAGTGAAAACGAGATAAATCCTGATGAAGTGAATAACTGGATTGAAAATGATGACGACTTGGTAGCAGATGAGATAGAAAGCAACAAGATGCCTTATAGCAGCAGCGAAGAATGTGAAGATGATGACAAAAATCAAGAAAGAGAGAAAGGAGGGGTCAAAAATGATGAAGCAGTGAAGGGCTTCAATTTATGCTTAAAGTGGGCTGAAGAAAATCAAGTACCATTGCATGATATTCTTGTTCTTGAAAGACTCAAAGAAATGGCTTTTATGAAAAATCAGGAAAAAGTAAAGCAAGCAAAAATTACAGACTTTTTTAATTAGCTTTATTATGTAATTTAGTTTATGCTTTTAATTTGTATGTTTTCCTCGTTTATCACATATTTGTAGGCACATTTATTTAGTTATATACATACATATAATGTTTTCTAATAAAATATACATACACACATGGTATGTATGTATAAAGATATCGTGTTTCAATAATCCGAATTTTTCGTTAATCCGGATCACCATGGTTTTTAGTAGTCCGGACTATCGAGGCTTTACTGCATTTTGAAATTTTAATCCAAAAAATTATCAACAGTGGTTGATGCTGAAGAATTCTTGTCCGAGATAATAACTCAAAAGCCTAGTGATGTACTCCCATCTCAAATAGCATCACACGAACCTAATTCTGAAGATCTACTGAGAGAAATAGTTTCGCACGAGCGCAGCGTTTCAGACCTCCCGAAAGAAGTTGTATCGCAGCATATTTATTTTGAACCCAACAATCTACCAAAAGACGTGAATGCTGGAAATTTCCTGTCCAAAATACTAGCTCTAGACCCTAATGACATAATCCCATTTCAAATAGTATTATCACTCGAACTTATTGCTACAGATCCGCTGAATGAAAATAGCATCGCAAAACATTGATCTTAATTCGACAAAATTATCACAAGAACTTAATGCCTTATGTCCAACACACTGCTACCACTCAGTTTGAACGAGAAAGCTTTTGCGTCTCAAAGCATGCAAAAATAAACTTGCACCAATAAACAAATGAAAGAGCTTGAACCAGTAGACAAGACGCCCCACTTCCCACTTCGTTATTTTAAAACGACCCACAATAACATGACCTGCTTCACAGATCCTAAGTTGCATTCCTTGCCGCCAGCTAAACCACAATGTGTCTTGCAAAATTGTGGAAAATCCTGCATGGAATAGCAAAACTATTAATAACTGTAATTTGAGTGACGACCGAGAAGAAGTACATCCTTTCGCCGACTTTGATGATACGTTCCTTCCAAAGTTTCTGATACGTCTTCTGATGGTTCAACACGGCCTGACAATGAAATATAGTCAAATGCTTTGCTGAAAAAACTAAAATTCACAAAATACCAAGAAGCCCATGAAGAAACTTAAAATTGGACCATTTAAAATAACAGATATCAGAAAATGTAGCTTCTTCCTCTGGTAGCTCTGACGAGGATAGAGTGAGAATTACTGGCTCGAATAAGAGAGACGGAAAACGACTACGAAATAAGAGATGTTGCTGCTGTTTTTGCCAAAAAATCGTTAGAAACCTTTCAAGCCATTTAATTTCTATGCATTTCGAGGAAACAGCCGTAGCTCGATTTTTAGCATTGCAAAAAAACTCAAAACTACGACATGCAGAATTCGGGAAATTAACAAGGGAAGGTAACTTCTATCACAACTGCGAAGTTCTGCAACTGAAAAAAATTGGAGCTTATACCCTTACGACGGCGGCGTCCAACGCCATTGGAACAGAGAAAGTACACACACGTTAATTATGGACCTTGCCCTGATTGTTTAGACTTCTTGCTTAAAAAAAATATTGCGGCTGAAAAGAGTATATAAATTTATTAGATACGGTTTTAAAACTTTTAAAGGAAGCTGGATTTAAATTAAACTTAAAAAAAAACGTTCTTTCCTTAAAAAATCGATAAACTTTCTGAGTCATGAAGTAGGTCCGAAGGGCTTATAGCCGGGTCGTTCCAAGGTAGCAGCCATCAAATCATTTAAACCACCGACATATGTCCATGAAATATTCCACTTTTTGGGACTGTACCCTACCGGAAATTCATTAAAAACTTTGTCACAAATGTCCTTCTTTCAACGCAATTAACAAAAAAAGAATGTCACATTTCAATGGGATGAACCAAAATATCGGCTTTTGCTAAACAAAGACTCAATTAATAACCAGATCAATCTTAGTTCTTTTTAACTTTGAACTAAAAATCGAGGGACAGATATTTATAAATTATTCTGAGGTTTGATATAACTTTTCAAAACGTGACTTGGTTCCTCGTATTGCAGGACTTTGATTTTGAAATTGAGCATAGACCTGCAGCCAGCATGAAGCACATTGACGCTCTTAGCCGAATTCCGCCTGTCCACCACGTACTTAAAAAAAATATTTACGATTAGTTTTTAACGATCCAGATGCAGCATAACGCTTTGCAAAATATAATCTATCAAATTAAGAATAAAAGTAATCGTGATATGAAAGGGCAGTACGTTTTCGTATCGATTGTCTTTTTAGAAAAATATTGCAAGGTGACATATTGGTTATTCCGAAAATTGCGAGATTCCTACTTCAAAAATATCATGACTCAAGCGGGTCTCTGGTTATACCCGTTGTTTAAAAATAGTAAAGGACCATTCTGGTGTTCAAAAATCACCCGATTTGTAAAAAAATGTAAATAGTTATTTGGACTGTAATTATAAAATGGTAATTGAATCGGTATATCACTTACATTGGCAATTCATCAAAAATCTGTTCTGTTATGGTAGCTGCTTCGAACTAGTATAAATGGCACATGTCATCATTCTCTATGTGTT
Source organism: Pissodes strobi (assembly GCA_016904865.1). Classification (NCBI taxonomy): domain Eukaryota; kingdom Metazoa; phylum Arthropoda; class Insecta; order Coleoptera; family Curculionidae; genus Pissodes; species Pissodes strobi. The sequence goes on along the minus strand of JAEQML010042831.1, from coordinate 4,531 downwards.
AGGAAATTATTGGTAATTTACTATGCGGGACGCATAAGGGACACATGTCAGTGACATGTGCCGTTTATGCGCAATGCTATTTACGATTATTTTATTGGCAATAACTGGGAAGGTCAGCTGTATTACGACTGCTGTGTGAGTGTTAATCGTTTTGCTTTGCTATCGTGACTAAAACGGGGTGTTATCCACAATACCGAAACAGAATTATTGCACTCGACGCGCATTTCGCTAACCATGTTAGCATCATTAGGAGATGATTAAAACTGTTTAATCATAACCTGATGATGCTAACACGGTTAGCGAAACGCGCGTCGAGTGCAATAATTCTGTTTCGGTATTGTGGATAAACCCCGTTTTAGTGCATTTTGCCGAAGGTTTCAAACCCCAACATAGTTCGTGAGGTGATCGTTCCTCGTGGCTTTACTTGGCAAGTGTCATGGAAGAAACAACTCAAGCTACAACTAGCAGGAGGCGAAAAGCAGGTCCCTCCAAGTATGCTAGAAATATAACGAGAAAGGCAAGATTGGAAGGAAAATTCAATAAAGACAACAAGAGATGTTTCTGAAAAGTAGATAGCAGAAGTTTTTGCAGAACATTTTGAAATTCCATAATGTTTTTATGGCAAGTTAATTTTGATACTTACTTTAGTTGTAGGCTTAAATGCTTCGAGAGGTTCTCTGATGCAGACAGATTGGCGATTTTTCAACGGTTTTATTCTTTGAGTTCAAAAAACGAACAAGATATTTTTTGCAAGGTCTTGTGCAGGTTCTGGATGAAAAAAAGCGGAGATCTCGACATGGTGATAAAAAGAAACCCAAATCAAATAGCTTACTCGTCTCAAAGACCTACTCAAATAGAAATCTGCCTTAAAGCGTTTTTGTCTTTACATGCTATCACTTATGAGCGCCTCGGAAGGATTAACAACTTGTCTATACAAGGCAAGTCGTCAAATGATTTATGCGAAAAAACGACAAGCGCCAATGCGTTTTCCCAAGATGCCAGGCAGTGTACCAGAGAGCATAGAGAGTAATTTCCAGTCAATATTAGCCACTACTCAGGGCGTGAAAATATTTAAACAGCTTGCTAAATATTAAAATAATGCATGAACTTTATCAAGAAAAATATCCTAACCAAAAAGTGAGTTTTTGTTTCTATTGTTTGGTTTTTTCGTGAAAAGTTAAATCTAGCATTTGGGCTAGATGGCTTAAATGACAAAATAAAATACCAAAATCTGGAAGAACTTGGGGAAACACGACAGAGTATATACGGTTCATCAGATCTCTGATATTATTAGCATTTAAAGATCCTTTACACAAATAGTGCACTATGTAAAAATCGACCTCTCCTATTGGTCGCTCCATCTCGTATTACGATATGTCTGCGTGATGCAATCAGTTTCTGTCAAGAACCCTGGTGGTGTAGAGGTTTAGATCGTTGGATCTCACCTGGAAAACGCGGGTTCGAACCCCGTTGCTTTTTTTATTATTTTTTTAAAGATTATGTTTCTAAACAGCTTTTTTTCTTGATTTTGGGGTATGTCTTGGGTTAGATTGGGTTAGCATCTGGTTAGTTTCCTTTTTTTGAGCCCCCGTGGCGAGCGAAGCGAGCGGAGGGCCATGCGGATCGACCAATGGGAAAGGCCGATTTTTATATAGTGCACTATTTGTGTAAAGGATCTTATAATGCATATTATTATTACCAGCAACAAAAATATCGCAAAACTTTCAATCAGAGAAGTGGACACAAGTGACCTAATACATTACAAAAATTGGTGGAGCAGATTTTATAAGAAAAACTATGTTTCGGAGCAATCAAAAAGTTAACTTTCAAATAAGAACCTTCTCCTGTTTTAAGTATATCTCACAAGTAAAAAGTACTGTTATGCTGCCATAGATTTTGTGTATTTCAGTTAATTCTGGACCAACAAATAACGGTGAGTTACTATCCATATAGGTGAAGAACAAGGATAATAAAAGACATGCATTTAGCTAGTATATCACTATCTGCATTTCCCTGTTTCAGGCTTTTCCTTTCTATTTTAAGTTGAAGTTATAATTTCAAGCTGGAAGTTTGATGTTTCGATTTTCGAGTACTATCTGTAAGTTATCCCAGGCGTTAAAGGGGCTATAAGCACTGAGCCTGATCTAAAAGTTTCAAAGATTTCGTGATATCCTAACCCAGAAGCTATTCAAAGTACTAAGATCAACTTTAGCTGATTTAAGACGACTACGCAACCTCAACAGTAGGATTCCAATTTAGGCCATAGGATTACAGTATCCACCTGGTATATGACCTTTTAAGAACGGTTTGACTGGATTTGTATGTACCATTGGAGGGTGCCTGTCAAGGAGCACATATTCTGGATCTGTACGAGGGACCTTTAACTTGGAAAAGCTAAGTATTTCCATAATTATTTTTATGTACCATCATAAGTACTTTAAAGCTATAAGTAATAATTCGGGTTTCGTAAAGCCAACTTTATAACATTTAATGTCTAGGTTCTACTATCTATCTTGCAAACTACCTACTATTTTTGCACATTAAAGCTACATTGGTAATCGATTTATCTATTATAAGAACATATTAAACTTTTATAAGGGTATGGTACACCGTTTTGACAAAAGTGTTTTTGCATTAATGTTTACTAATTTGAAATAGTTATTGCTTTTGGAGCTTAACATCTTACAAAATTCATATTTGCATTTACGGAGATATTAGTTTTGTATTTAATTGGACATGCCTGCAGTTTTATTGTCCTTACAAATACAAAGTAAGCTTCACTCTTGTCTGGCTCAGTTGGTACTTCAGATGTAAATTTAAATATCTGAGAATATTTTCATTAACTTCCTTTAAATTTAATTTATCTTGATTATTTAGGCCCATACTATTTACTTTAGATTGTAGACCCGTATATTGTTAGTCACTTGGCTTCTAGACCTATATATTTTATTTTCTTTAGATTTTAGACCCGTGTATTTTAAACCAAATTTAAGTCCATTGTAAGACAGTAAGATTGATTTTACTAAATTAATTTTAGTTTATTTTGAATTTTGAACTTGTAGTCAGTTTTGTATTTGTAGGAGGTATACTTAGAGCTCATAAAAGAAGCTGGTAGTTTGTATTGTTTTTATAGATTTTGTTACTTGTTTAAGCAAGCTTAACTTTTGTTTTAATTCAATTTGTTGATTTAAAATTATCGTGTCGTTTTTTTTTCTATAGGTAATGCTACAACGCTTACTTTATGTAACTCTGCCCAAGTTTGATTATTTGATAGCTCGCAGCAAATTTTTAAAGCCAAAAATCCCGCGCCCAGCTATAAGTTACTTTTCTGAAGCTACCGAGGGAAAGTAACGTGGCTATAAGGCACCTGTCATGAAGCCCCATGTGATGTACAGGCAAATACAGCTGAGCCTTCAGTTCAATTTTTTAGATATCATTTTGTTATAAATAACATTACGAGTGATGAAACAGAGAGTGGGGAGAATAAAAGCCCATAAATATTCAAAAGGAACAAGAGGAAAATCGAAACATATAAGAATCTATTTGAAAGAAAGTCATCTAGTTTGAATAAATAGAGTAACAAGCTGCGAAATGCAAAACATGAAATCTGTCAACAAAAAGGCTTAAATACCCCACAATTGAGAATAACATAAAGGACGACAGTAAATGTTTTTATGCAGTTTTTAATGAAGATCTAATATTAGCCTTGAAGAACAAAGGCCGTACCATATCTACGAAAATTATAAGGTGGAGTAATGGTACTATTATAAATTCGTTCAAGTTGAAGTTTAGTTGTGGCAATACAGGATATGAGGAGTTACTAAAACAATATTTCTTCTATCCGAACATTGCAAAATCTAAAGTTTGACAGTGACATCTTATGTGAAGTATTTAATTTCCTAAAATAAAAAGACAAATCTCTTAATGAAAACCAAAGGGATTTTATACTACTTGTACTGACCACTTCGGAACAGCTACTCACGTACAGCAGCTGGAAACAAATTGTGGCCTATTACTTGACTGGTAATTCAGGTAATGGTTATGTATAAAAACGGTTACTTCTGAGAGGGGATCTTGTAACCAGGCTTTGTGGAGAACCGTGGGGATTTGTGCTGGACGTCACCAGATTATAAAAAACTCAAAAACGTATCATTTATTTAATTTTTAAAAAATCTAAAATCTTCTTTTATCACCAACATTATTCTACCAAACTAGATCCAATTGAAATACAATTTACCGATCCAAACTGTGAACGCAAATCATTACTTGTATATCAGGAAAGTTTGTAATTTAAATGTGCTCCAAAATTAACTCAAGACGATTTATTGCTGTCCCATTAGGAAAACGTGGAGGTTACTCAAGTTACAAACGTACTTAGCCATGACGTCAGTAGTGCCCTAAAATTTATTTCGGAACAGTAAAACAAACCAGAATATATAACAACAGCATGGTTTATTGATATGTGCAAAAAAAATATTTTATTTAATGACTTCTAGGTCCCCTATTAACATATTTAATTAGGAAAAAAAAA
>MU187541.1:42700-72918 GCA_016904865.1 Pissodes strobi | reverse complement strand
GCTGGATAAAGCCTTCAGATAAACCTCTGTGTGTGTGGCCGGCTATTAGCGGGCCATACACACAGAGGTTGATCTGCCGGTTTGGAACGGCGCAGATAAATATGTCAGTTTCTTGCGTCACGGTTTAAAAATTGCTATGTCCACTAACACAAATACTTTTGATCTTTCCTGTCGCTCTGTTGCACACAAAACCGCGCGTTAGTGGGCGAAAACCGAAGATTTATCTGCAGCTTAAACCGAAACAGTGGAATTTTGATTTCGCGAAAGTTTTACACACATGGTTTTTTTAAGCGTTGTTAACAAGTATAGTCTCGAAAATGTTTCTTGCTAATAAAACTGGCTCTGTGTTGTGGAATGATTCTTAATATGCAAATAATAGAAAGTAGTGTAAGAAAAAGACGTTCCAAGTGGGTTAAAAGGTATTTGTTTAAAAAAAAATTAGCCATAATTAAAAGAGTTAAGGGAGAATGTTCCAGATGATTTTAAAACTTATTTAAGAATGGATATCAATACGTATGAGCTTTTGTTAAATTTAGTAGGAGATGCTCTTACAAAACAAGATATTCCAATGAGAAAAGCAGAAAATTCTTTGACAAAACAACACCTTCAGAAGACATGTTGACCACGTTATCACACTTAAAACTTTTAAAACCTATATGCACGAAAACATTAGACTCTAGCGCTAGCGGAGGACAACTGTCCCGCCCATACACCCATCCACCCATACGTTCGACTTGACTTCCATGTCTTCGCGATGCAATGAGTTTGCCGCAAGAGCCCTCGTGGTCGAGAGGTCTAGATGGTTAGGTCTCACTTTGGCGGCCCGGGTTCAAACCCCGTTGCTTTTTAATTTTTTTTATGGTTATATTTCTAAACAGTTTTTTTCTTGATTTTGGGTATGTCTTGGGTTAGCTTTGGTTAGCACTTGGTTAGTTTCATTTTCTTGAGCCCCTTGCGAAAAGTGAAATAATACGTGCCCGTACTTTGTCAGCACTTTCTACGGTATATTTTTCTTTATCTAACTAAAAACCAGCATATATTTAGCAAAAGCCGTATTATAGTGGATCTACAGCAGCTTGCATGTGTTTCCGCGAATACATTCCACTGCATTCACACGAACGTAAGGGTGGATCGGTGGCCCCGATCCTCAGCTAGCGCTAGAGTCTAGTCACGAAAACTGTCTGTTAATGATCGACGACGGATGTCACTGGTACGGCGTAAACTGACAAACAAGTTTGCTCCGGTTAAATCTGGCGCGAGCAATCCCCACTAACTAAAAGATAAATATGCAAGTTTGATCTGCGCCGTTCCAAATCGGCAGATCAACCTCTGTGTGTATGGCCCGCTATTTGGCAAATTGGCATGTGAAGGCTTACCAAGTTTTCACAGCCTGACAGGATGTGATACGCCCAGTTCATTTTTTAAAATAAGAAAAACATGCTTGGAAAGTGTACTATAAAAATTGCGGCACTCACAAATTTGCCGAAATGGCGCCAGAAGAAGGAATAAAGTTTGCCAGAAGATTTGTAAGTTTTTTATACAAAAATAAAAATGCAAATAATCTGATTGAAATTCTGTTAAACCTTACAAATGAGAGCAAAAAACAAGTTCAGGAATTGCCCCCTACAGAAGATAGTTTCAAACTACATGTACTTAGGTGAATTTATAAAGCAAAAATTCATAATAGATATACGTATATTTTATTATTATGTGTAATTTTAGGTCATATTATCAGTCATTTATATGGGTCAATAGTTATGTTGGTGAGGTAACCAAAAATGATCCCTTGTTATATGGATGGACTTTAAATGAGGTCAATTTTATAGTTCTAAAAATGATGCCTCAATCTCCAGTTCCAGAAGATATTATACGGCAAATTATTTCCTTATTATGCAATGACAAAATCTGCAACACACAAAAATGTCAGTGTAAAAAAGAAGAGGTATTTTGTAGCTCATATTGCAAATGCAAAACGAATTGCATTAATATTAATCGCGACCTTGACGAAAATCAAACTGAAGCTGGAGATACTGATGATACATTTTTCGATAATTTGTTTTAATTAATTAATAATATATGTATACCACAATTATCTATTATTTTTCTAAGGTATTAGAATATTTTGAAAGAGAGTTAACGACTTACGATGTACCCTCACTCCATGGTGCAAATTACTAATGAAAACTTGTATTTAAAACATTACCGCGGCTGTGGGTGAAACAAGAGCAGCGGTCGATCGCGATGGAAAAAAAACAGCCGTCCAGCCCGACGCAGAGGCACGCGTCCCGACGTTTAAAAGCCGCTACAGGTTTTATTTCTAAGAATAGACCACAAGTTAATCGAGACAAAATGAAGAGCATTAGATTGCGCAGTTTTTGAAAAAAAAACATTTAAATAGCGCTTTGCATAAGAAAGTTATGGCGAGGTGAGTTTAAAAAAATATTGGCAATTTGTTGTCTTTTTAAAATATTACTGTTTTTTTAATATAATTTTACACTTTTTTTTAATGAAGTATATACCAAAAGAATGAAAATTGAATGAGGAATAAAACTTAAAAAAAATTGTTGTTCTACCTTCTTTAAAAAAATAGTTATGAGTGTTCAAACCAAAAAAAATAAAAAATCCTTTTTTTTTCAGTTTTTTGCCTATATCTTTGGTCGCGACCAATGGAGAGAGTCGTCAACTTTCATTTCCTATGTAAAAAAACATGCTTTTTCAAATGGTGAAGGTCCCATTTGGTTATACCTCGGGTTTTTTTTCTGTGCATCCTAGACCGGGCTTTCCGACGGACTATAACATCACCAGCGCTAGCTACTAGCAGGCCCTCGCCATAGGGCGACTGTAATATAAATGTACATTAAATGTAATTGTTTTTCATGTGTTGGATTAGCTTTGGTTAGTTTTTGTTGGTTGTGCCCCTGGAGAGAGCGAAGCGAGGACGCAGCCTGGAGCATTAGATTATCAACAGAATATGCTTCTTTCCCACGTACCTAGTGGAGATGTTTTTTTAAACGGCAACTGTGGAATACAACTTTTGTGACTTTACAGCCAGTTCTGGAAAATCGTGCTTTTTTATGTACGATGAAACCATAGCCAAGAAAGGACCTCATGATGTTTAAGCTTTTTCCATTTCGATATCACCAAGAGTGACAAAATTATACCTATATTCTGATAACTGCAGGTCACAAATTAAAAACCGAATCATGGCTTCTAAATACTAATAGATTTGCTTAAATTATACGCAGATATCCAGAACGATAACATAGTTTTCTTCCTTGTGACCGCAGCTTCGAATTGATCAAAATGGAAACGGGAAAGGATCGTGTTGCCAGAATAACGGATCGCACTGGTGAAAAATACATGTCGCAAGTTAATAGTGGATCCAGTATCCCAAGAAGTGATTTTGAATGGCAGTGGTTATTTCAGCAAGACTTTTGAAAAGTGCGCGTCGAACCAAAGAAACTAAAAAATTTGGTATATCTACTTATCGTGTCATGGAGTACACATCAAAAGGCGTGGAATGCAGCAGTTCGGCCAGTGCCTGCTTTAAAGACTTGTTTACTCATTAGAAACATGGCGTAACGTTGACTTTACATCTTTCTACATTACTTCTCAACTCTGGACCGTTACCACTTAAGCGCCCCAAATACCTGCATGTAAAGGAACTTGCAAAAAATATGTGTCTTCTGATTGCATATGGGTTTATGAAGTGTCATAGACATGACATTACTGGTGACTAGAAATATAGTTTTTTTTTAAACAGTCATGGCTTTTGATTTATTGCTAAGGATTTTCATATTATTCGAATACATCTGCTAATTGTCAAAATTAATACCTAACTAAGCCAAATTTAATTATTTCATTACAACTTCCTTAAAGCCAGAAAGCTTTATGAAATGGCTCTGTCAGTAGTGTTAAAGTACATGTGTAAGGCATATAGACCTTCTAATGTATCTAGCAATAAGTAAAGCGTTAAAACATCATTTTTGCGTTCAACTTACTTTAAACTCTCAAAAGGACATTTTGGAATTTTATCATCAAAGGTTAATCAACGAGTCAATATTTATGATTTCTAATAATTCTATAATCAGATATACTTACTGCCAATGAATCCAGCTTATTTTGTGGTAAACTTCAGGAGTCTGACCAGTCAAAAACTCCGAAAAAAAAATCAAAATCAATATTGCAAGAGAGTACGTTAAACTGTTCAAAAGAAAGGAATATATTTTTTCTCAATGCTAAAAATGTCGCCTACCACAACTATCCCGAAAGAGAATTCCTCAATGTCCGGTCTGGTATTTCGCCAACGCAAAGTGAAACGATTACTCAAAAGCCTAGACACTAACAAGGCCACAGGACCGGATGGCGTTCCAGCAATAGTGCTTTAGAAATGTGCTGCTGAACTAACAGCTCCACTATGCAGGCATTTCTCCTTATCATACAGAACTGCATGCTTTCCCTCTAGCTCGAAATGCGATCAAGTACGAATAATGGTAAAAAACGATTCCAAATAGCTACCGTCCAATGTCCAAAATCATAGAGAAAATGATCAACGAACAACTTCTTAAATATCTCGAATTGGCAGGCATCAAAAGCGATCGCCAGTATGGCTTCCGCAAGCACAGATCAACGGGTGATCTCCTGACTGAAAGCATACGGACTACCTCCGGCACTGCTTCTATGGCTTTCCAATTTCTTAACGAATCGAAGCATCCGAGTTGGTAATTTAAAATCAATGCCGGAGTTCCTCAAGGGTGTATATTATCTCGCACACTGTTCCTGCTCTATATCAACGATCTCTGAGACAGAACAAACAATTCTCTTTACAGCTTTGCAGAGACAGTAGTCTGATAGCCTTATTCATGTCGCCGACTCCAATGATCGCTGCTCGTTCCCAACGCGAGAGAGAAAATCAGATTGCTGCCATCAATGAGGTTATGAACTCTATCGTGGAATGGGATGAGAAAAATAATGTCCAGTTTAACGCAGGAATAATTCAAGCAGCTGTCTTCTCAAAAAAAGTCAAAACCGTAGGACCTGACTTTCTACTGTTCTGTTCTACTGACTACTGTTCCCATGTGTGGTGCTAGACACCCAAACACTTGCTCAAGATATTGGAATCCAAACAGAGGAGAGCAGTCAGTCTTGTGGGTGACCCAGAGTTGACTAAAGACCTTAATAGCTTTGAGCATCGAAGAAAAGTGGCGGACCTATCTCTTCACTGTCGATACTATTACGGAAGGTGTTTAAACGAGCTGATATTTATGATTCCACTCAGAGTTGTGCCAAACATAAATACCCGTCGGACAAGCTGCTCATCAACATACGATTAAGTTGCGAACACCTAGGATGTCCCTGTTGTGAGACTCCCTTGTCTGGGGGACTGCCTCGCTCTGGAATAGACTTCCGAGTAACGTCTTTTCCGAAAACTGTACTAACTGTCTAGAGCGTTTTAAGTTCAACGTCCACCATCTTCTCCACACACGTTGAGTGGCATAGGATTTTCCTTTTGTGCGTGTGCCGAATATAAAAAAAAATCATGTATTTCAATAATTTTCAATTATTATGAATTACTAAAAATCAAGCATTGGAATAATGTTTTACTGCATTTCTAAGATGCACCGTGATATGTGTGTGTAATCATAATAGGTGAATATTTATTCATAATCATTATCTAATTAACACGTCACACTGATTTAGTAATGAAGCCGAATAAGAAAATCAAAGAATGTTACATCTCGAGGGATCCTGTGGCCCCACAACGCATATTATGCACTTTTTAAATTTTATCGGATAGCTATTGCCAAATTTGAAAGGAAAAATGCATCATATTCAATGTCTGCGTCTTAGAAGAAATAACATGCTCAATTTGACTTACAAGCAAAATTACATCAGAAGCTGTGATGTCCACCCAAGACTGGGTAACTGTTAAGAGCTTAAAAACTTTATTCCCTAAATTCTAGTAATGGCCTAAAGCTAAATTAGTAGTAAGCAAATGGGGCCATTATTCTTAAATATTTCCATGCCATATTGCAGCATTTCATTTTTCATTAAGATATTAATAATTGCTACCTGCCTTGTTTTAAGAGTTCAAGCAATATAAGTATTTATAATAATTACTTTCATATAATATTATGCTTTTAATGTATTTAAACAACTCTCTGGGAAGATAACACTTAACAGTTAACTGTATTTGTTAAATCTTTACTCTTATTAATCGCATTTATTTAGAACATAACTTAATTCATAATTAAGCAAACATTAAGTTATTACGCCACGAAATATCAGACAGTTTTCAGCTTTCGTTTTACAAGATATTGATAAGAACTATTAACCTTTCTTCATGGTTTGGGTTCTTATAGCAATAAAACATACTGTCACGATTTGTATTTTTTTTTTATCTACGCCACGCCGTACTTAGCGTTTAGGAGAGTAGCTCAGATTTAGCAAGTTGAGAAGAGATAATAAAGGAGACACATCGATAAAAACAGTAACAAGTTTATTTACAAACAATTAATATGAAATGCATGTCTTCTCGAGGGGGGCTTAGTTCAAAGTTTGTCTAGTAAGCGACGTCACTATTTTATTAATAAAGTTTATGTGAGCGGAGTTGTCTTTTATTTAGGTATTTGTTCTGATATTTATAAGGTAAGTCTTTTAAGTTTATCACAAATTGCTAAGGCACTTTCACTACTTTTTAAAACTCCCCAAAAACTATCCCTTTACTGGAAGTTCTGATACTTCATAAATTCGACTCGCTCTTATACTTTTAGTAGCCCCTAAATGCCGTATACCTGTGCCTACGTTCATCCAGGTTAGGTAAGGACCTGACAACCTTATACCTGTGCATAAGTGTTCTCAGTTATGGGGGTTGTGGGATAGAACAGCTAGAAGTGGACGTACCTGTGTACTGCCCCGCAACTAGACTGAGCGGATTGAGAGACCCGAAAGCCTGATGAACTTGGCGTTTGCCTGCGTATTTATATGTTACAAAATGCTGATGGCTGCATCATTAAGCATTAAAGTCGCTCCAGTTGACCGCTCAAGTTGTTTATAATTAACAGTGAGTGTTTATATAACATTTTTCAAGTTCAAGTTCAAACTTACGACAGGGTGATATTTAATTAATGATTTTAATTAGTTCACAATACTTTTGATTAATTCAGGCCACTGACTGATTCACTGCATACTATCTTACTAATTCAATATTGTCTTAACTTCCAATAAAGATTGCTTTCTTTTGAATTAATTCTCATCGTTGGTCATTATGATTCGTGCAAGTTAATATTTAAATATGACGTCATTCGTGATTATAGTTACGATGATGACTCGAGCAATCGCACCCGAGTGACACTAATGTTATTCTATATGGCACTGTGCATGAGAAAACTGCTTTCGCGGCTTGGCGCACCTGGCGAACTGACAATTGACATCGGAAACGAGGTCAAGCGGTCAAGTAGCATTTGTCTTTCTGGTGTGGTCGAAGTGATGAGACCTGATTTTGAGGTTTTTAATTTAAAATCCATCATGGGGTCATCAGGCCAAAAGATTTTCAAAATCTTCTGCCCTTAAGTCTGAGAAGGGCTTGGCTTATTTTAGTTTATTATAATCCTTGAAGATTTTTGGGTTAATCCATCACCTAGTAAGGCAGCTAATCGTTGGCTTTTGCTTTATTAAAAACCAAACATTTCAACAAGTGGCTTCACGTTGATTCAGGTTTTACTATTAGATATTAGAAAATATTAGACCATTTTGATTTGCGAATAGCATAAAGATGCTATGATTTTCCGTTGGGACTTACATTTTAGTCCATAGGTAAATCCTAAACTTCCATGCTTCATGGATAGGGTTGAGTAGAAGATTTAGTTTAGTCTGGAAGTTCACATGGTTAGAAATGGGGGCCAAATCACTCTAAGCCACAAGAACTTCAGACAGGGCGGCATTTACCCAGCTGATGCAACGTCTGGTAAGGAGAGTAATTTAAGACCAGTCCTTTATTTTTTATTTTATGTAATAATCAACTATCTACCTTGAGTAAAATATAATATTTTTAATGTCTACCTAACTTTAATTTCTATTAATCTCTTTATCATTCCTTAATCCTCGTCAATGGGACTACTGGGGGTCTCGGTCAACAGTAATATGTCCTGGTCTGACCACGTTGCTAACATCGCAAAATCAGCCTCGCAGAAGCTTGGTGCGCTATTTGGCAACAAAAAACTGTATACACCGCAGCTCTAGCTCTACAAAGCGCAAATAAGACCGATGATGGAAACAAAGGTTCATAACATAAATCTTTTCCCTCTAGGTATAATTTCTATTAAATAAAACCTCTATGAGGTAAGCGATACCAAGATAAGTTCTTTCATAACTTTAATGTTTAAATTGTAGAAATATCTTCATATCTTAATTATTATGTGTTATTCCCAAAGAAGGGGGTGGATATTCTTTTAAATATAAATAAAGAATACTTGTTTTGTTTATGTTTGAAGTGTTTACTCCTTGACTATTTCCCCATTTATTTCTTGAAAATACAAATAACAATTATTAAACACAATCTAGGTTTCGTAATTTGCTAGAATAAATAACTTGCAGTATCTCACAAATTACGTGGCGCATTTTTTAAGTGCTCATATGTCATATGCCAAGAGCACCCGCATTAAAAGCTAGCCGTTCACAATCTTTTGTGACAAAATAACTCCGAAATATCTTACTTCTGACGTCAAATTTGAGCATAAACATACCCCAGAATAAATTTAGCTGTCTTCAACTTTAACATAAAACTTCGGTTTGAAATCGTGCTTATTATCATTTACGTATTAGTTGACGTGCTGCCATCTAGAATGAAATACGATGCACGTTATCATATATAGATACTTCAATTCAACAATAAATCATTTAAACATTCAATTAATTGTACGTTGTCTTTTATTTCTAGTTAACTTCCGAGAATACAACATTTATTTAAAAAAGTAACACATTATTTAAAATCTAGCAATCAATATTTGCTTTCCGCTAGAAACAAATCGCAGTATCAATAAAGATGGAATGTTTTCATTCAGTTCACGATAAGTTCGTGAGATGGCGGTGAAATGATGCAAGATATTTCGTTTTCATAATAAACGTCTTACTTAAGCAATTAATTAAATTCGAAAATTTAGAAAAAGCATGTAATATATGATGTTACTATGCTAAAATTTATGTAACACAGATCAAAAAGTTTACAGATTTACTGTTTACAGGAAACTACATGCTTAAAAATCCACATCGTTCAATATACATGATACATGTCGAAAATCTATTTAAATGGATCGATACTAATGTGTGCTGCTAGGGAGCAACCCTATTCTCGAAAGAGGAATTTGTAGTTTCACTCTGCAATTACAGGTGGCGCCTCAATATTGAGATTCTTGAATTTATATTATTTTCAATTGTACACCTTACAGTTTGCAAATTAGAACTTTCGTATCTTCCTAATTACTAATTATAATTCAGTAATATTACGATTTATATCGGACAAAATTCAGAAAGTTTTGAAAATTGGTAGGAATGTTAGGGATGACATAAGAAATACCAAACTGAAAAGTTCCCACCCCTAAATAGTGTGCTTCATCCTCTAGGACATCGTTTCTGCCCACTTTTATAACTTTTCTAGATTATCTCGAGAACGGTGCACTGTTTGATAAAAAAAAACTTATATAAAAAATGCTCTTTATAAACTTTTCTGTCGCGAGTTTTCAGTTCTTGGTGATGCGACTAAGTAATCACATCTCTTCGGAGCATTATTTTATTGTGCGGCGCGCGGTTGGTTAGATTATTATGGCGGATTCTGGTGAGAAATGTGACTGTATTGTGGAAAAACTATTTCGTATTTCTTTCAATAATTTGCCTTTTAGTGACAAATTACAGATTATTAAAGATGGACCCCCTCGCCCTAATTTGAACGTTTGAACGTCTGATATAAGTATGAAATCGCAAATCTCAGCAACTTTGCGATACATATCACAAGATGGAAATCTTCATGAAAGATTCATAAATTTTACTGACGTGAGCGCCGACAGAACCGCAAGTGCTCTTTTGCAACATACCTTGCAGATTTTGGAAGACTTTGGATGTACTAAGAAATTAGTGGCACAAACTTACGACGGCGCAGCTGTAATGGCTGGAGAGCATAATGGTCTACAGGCAAAACTTCGAGAGAATTTTAAAACTGCAACATTCATTTATTGTTATGCCCATAAACTAAACCTAGTTTTATGTCAGTCAGCCAGTTTTATTAAAGAAGTAAAAGTGCTCTTCACCAACCATTCAAGTTTTTCTGTATTTTTTTCTAAATCATCTAAAAGAACTCATGCATTCGATATTCATTTAAAGAGAAGAATTCCTTCTGTTGCTCCCACAAGGTGGAACTTTCAAAGTCGGATAGTGCAAACAGTGAACGAGCATAAGCAAGATTTAGAATCACTTTTTGAGACAATTGTGGAGAACGAGAATGCAGAATTGGATCGCGAAGCCACCATGCTAGGTGACTTTTGAGTTTATTGCGAGATTTTGATTTTATTTTTTTTTCTAATTGTGTTTTCTACTATATTTCCTCATTCTGAGAGTTTATTTAAAATCCTGCAAACAAAACTTGCTGATATCAATTACTGAAACAAAAAGATTAATGATTTCAAATTGCATATGCAGAAGATGAGAAGCGAATTTGATGTTATTTGGGAAGGTATGGACAAACACGTTGCTGATAATCAGCCACCAAGCAAAAGAATGCGTTTAAACTCAACCCGTGGAGAGGATAAGAAAAGTGCCTACTCTCGCTTGTTCATAGAAATTATGGACGTTATTATTTTGAACGTAGCTCAAAGATTTAGTGAAATTTCCAATTTAAAGTTTCTTCATCTTGTGGACATTCGAAAAATCATTTCCCGCAGAACTTTTTTCTGCGCTATTAGAAACCTATGGTACATTCTTTGATGCAGATCGTTTAAAAAGTGAACTTTCCGTTATTTATAGTGATCCCGATATGAAAAAAGACACTGTATATGAACTTTATCAATATGTTATGTCTTCCAACTATCTTCTGTTTTCCCCGAATCATCAAAATTAATTCGTTTAATTCTCACTATCCCGGCAACAAGCAGTTCTGCGGAAAGATCGTTTTCGTGTCTTAAAAGAATAAAGACTTACCTTTGAAATTCTCAAAAGCAAGAAAGATTATCGGCTTTGGCATCAATGAACATTGAAAGTGCTTTTTTAGAAAATTTGCGTTCATCGCCCTCATTTGAAGAAACTGTAATAGATGTTTTCGCCAAACGGAGTACAAGTAGAAGAATTGATCTCCATTTTAAAAACTTAAATTCTATGGTTTTGTTTCCGCTTTTGTTATTAAATATTAAGTAAGTACACGAAATATTTTTTTGCTAATATAATATGTATGTCGTAATAGTTATAAACGAATTTTGTGAATGTTTGGGTGCGGCCTCCAAAAAATTTTTGTCTGTACCGACTGCAATCGTAAAAAATCAGAAAAACATAAAAACAATTTTTAAAAATTCTGGATTGAAAATACCTACTGCAAGCGTAGCACGTATTTACATACATGCGATATAGCCTATACTCTGTTTATTTATCCGACTTAGTCAAAACATCCAAATAAACCGGGCTAGTGCGAGAAATACGCATTCAATATTCAGCAAGTGGAGAGCGCGGCCGCGACGTCATGATAATATTGCGTTTTTTAACGATTTTAACGACTTTTGGACGAGAATTGGGCGTGGCACCCCTAAAGTTTTCCGCCTCCGGCGGGCATCCCCTTTACCTGTTACATCCCTTCAGGTTTCCATCACGCTACGCCACTGGAAAACGCAGATATAGTTTGTTATTGATCATCTTATATCGTTAGTGGAAGAAAGGCCAGTTATCTGGGACAAAAGAAGCTGCTCAAAAAGCAAATAATATGCTCCAAACTGTTTCCTTTCCATATTTATAGGATGTACCCACACAATTCTATTTCCTTTTTTCCTTTTCATGCGTCTCTATAAGATCATCATTGCTATAGCACGTGTACGATCCATACTCATTAGAAAACAAACCGGTAATGTGTGAAAAGTCAACATAATGGAACGGCACCGTTCAAACGGTGCCGTTTGCGCGGTCGCCGTGTATGTGTGAAACAGGCCTATTACTGTCATGCCTTCGAACGATCTCTAAGTCTATGTGTAGCAGTAATAATTGTGCGGCCGTCTAGTGTAAGACAACTGTTTTATTGAGCACCTCGGTATTTTAGATCCAACGCGTACCATCACGTAAGTATTTTATTTTTAAATAATCTTGATATATTTTTTTTTGTAAGTAGAAGTCCATTCTTGAAGTGGAGTTGCTATTATAGCGGGTTAGAAGAAGGGGGAAGACTTTTCTCCACAAATGAAAATGCCAATCTTTAGTTCAAGAGTTATGCATTTCGATGAGTTCACTCATCATCATCAGACTCACACACTACTTAGCTACAACATTGTAGCTAAGTAGTGTGTTAGTCTGATGATGATGAGTGAACTCATCAAAATGCATAACTCTTGAACTAAAGATTGGCATTTTCATTTGTGGAGAAAAGGCTTCCTCCTTCTTCTAACCCGCTATAATCTTGATATATTTTATTTTTACTGTCCCGTCTACAGAGAAGATAATAATTATATTACGGAAAAGTTTTGATGTCATCTAGAGTCGAATAGTTTAGGCACCGTCGAAAGATATTCTAATATCTATAATAGACGGTGGTTTAGGGTTGTCACTGGTATACTGAAAGGTGGATTTTGGGGGGAAAAGGCGGCAAAATGCAAAAAATCATCATTGGAATTTTGTACATAGGAATTTTTGAGGTGGCTAAATTTGAGTAGGAAGTTGTTTTTATGGCGGTTTCAATATGGCGGCGAAAATACAGGGTGGATTTTTAAGGTAGCTAAATACAAATAATAAGTTATTCTTTAGCTGAGTCAGCCGAGGGAGCACCGTGTTTGATAAACCGACTTTTTACATTTTTATTTATGCGTTTTTGTTTTTTTCTTCAGGTTAATGAGTACGTATGAGAAAGAATTAGCAAGGCTGCAAACACTTTACGAAGAAGTTTTGACAGAGGATGGGCAATCCCTAGATTCCGATGATTCGGTGGAAGATCAAGACGGTGATGAGATAAGTGATCATAACAGTGGTAGCGAACAAGATACTCAAGAAGACGACTTAGTTAGTGTTACACCTGTTCAGTCTCATGTTGGCGGACGTGATCATTTATATCTTAAGGCTAAAGATGGCATGAAATGGAAAAAAAAATGCCCAGCAAGAAATGTTCGAACACGTCAAGAAAACATAATTGTGAAGCTTCCTGCATACATGATCGCTATAAAATGAAGTCTGATGTAAGACCAACAGACATTTTAGATGTTAAAGCATTCCTAGGCTTACTCTACCTAGCTGGCGTATACCATGAGGGAAGAACATCTATTTTTGAATTATGGCACAGGATGTGAAATTTTTCCAGCAACAATGGCTATCAGGAGATTTCGATTCTTAATGCGTTGTTTCAGACTGGATGACATCAGGACAACAGTAGAACGTAGAAGTCAAGATAAGCTAGCTCCAGTCAGGGCAATATTTGACAAAATAGTAAAGACATGCCAAGAACACTATACCGTCGGACAATACACCACTATGGATGAAATGTTATTGGCATTTAGAGGGCGCTGCAGCTTTAGGATGTACATTATGTACATCCCTAGCAAATCTGCACGTTATGGACTTGAAGTGTTTTCATTGGTTGATTCTCGGTCTAAGGTCGCAAGTATTAGGTCCATATTTTGTAAGTAATACTCCTTTCGATGTATTACACAGACTTTGTATGCCATTATCCCAATCTAGACGTAATGTTACAATGGGCAATTGGTGTATGTCTGTTGAGGTTGCTACCAATCTATTAAAAAATCAGAAGTCGGGACGCTGCGTAAAAACAAGAGGCAAACACCAAATGATTTTTTTGCAAGGAGGCCTGAAAAATCAAGCATCAATAATCATCTGTTACAACGACACAAAATATGGGGTTGATACTGTTGAGCTATTCAGAACTTATTATGGATTATATGAAGGCATGAGTCAATTCTCAATCCTTACCTAGATATATTCGTCAACTTGCAGCCAAGATAAGCGGAGCCGATTTTTTTGGAGGTGGAGGTGGTCGAAAATAAACGCGAACGGTGTGCCTATTGCAAAGATCGCAAAACAAGGCATTTATGCCAATTTTGCAGAAAGTTTATTTGTATGGAGCATATAGGGTAATTCCGGGAGAGACGCCGCGCCCGGAGAAACGCCGCGGTGGTAATATTTTACCAATTCGTAAATAGATGGAGCAAGTGATGCAACTACGTTAAAATATCTCGGCTGCCCAAAATTAAAACGAAGTAACTGACATTTTTTCCAAAACTGAGTTATATGCACAAGAGAACTTGCTATGTTTTTTCGCACATTTGGATATCCGACCGAACCAAATCAGTGAATAAATAACGAAGTTATGATACGTGCTAAAAACAGTAACTTCACACATACCCACTCTTTTCCAAAATTAAAACACCGTAACTCCAAAATGCAAAAAAGAAAGGCAGTAACTGCTTGGCAGCTAATGTCTTTTTATTTGTGATTTTCAATTACTGTGTTCTTACTTTTTGTTTTTTGATTATTTTGGTTCTGCATAAAACGAAGTAACTACATTTTGCTGGATAAACAAAGTAACTACATCGCAGTTACTGCGTTTTAATGTTGTATGATGCAGTTGCTTTGTATTTACCCAGCAAAATGTAGTTACTTCGTTTTATACAGAAACAAAATAATCAAAAAACAAAAAGTAAGAACACAGTATTTGACAATCACAATAAAGGACTGGTTGTTCTATGTTTAAATAAATGCTTTTCTTAGTTCTACTTTCATTGATCCAAATAAATTGTTCACCCACTTTCATCATTACGCCATATCCTACATAATTTTTTTGATATTAACTTGGATAATGAAGTAATTTAAGAAAAAATAATTTATTTCATTTGAAAATAATAGTAATAATATTACCTTCGTTTTAATAAAAAAATATATAATAATGCTATGATGTTGTTTGGTTATTTCAAAGAATATATTTGCTGGATCAACTAACTTTACACAATTAAATCAAAGTAAGTATATTTAATTTGTTTTAATGTGTAAGATCATTTGATATATCTTCCAAAAACATAAGAAAAAACAAAGTAATTGACGCCTTACTTCGATTTATCAAAATTATCAAACTATATTATACTAAAAACACGCTTCTCCCCCTTCTTCTATGTAATTTAAATCCTTACTGCTCCCAATAACATTTATTTTGTTCGGCTGAACAAATATATCAAAAGTTGATTTTTTACCGGGAGCGGATGGCGTGCATAGTGAAAAATAACGGCATTTTGTTTTACGGCTGCACGACGCGCTAGACAGAAACTTTTACCGCATATTTTGGGATGCATATATTTTCTTGGGGTAAGACTATTGGTGCTTTATTTTTAATTAGCACTTAGATATTGACGAAAGGTAAACACTTACAGTGAATTAGGTTAGAATTTTAAAAATATATTGAAAATATAAGGTGCGGCGTCTCACTCTTGAGAAAGGAAAGACGCCGCAACATGTCACAGGGAGAGATGCCGTAAAACTATTTCTGTTTTTGGTGTTCGCACTAGTCTAATTGCGGCATTTGCAGTTTAAGAATGTGTCCCAGGAAATATGTCCGAAAATTATCTGGAAAATCAAGAGGCAACTGGACCGAGGAAGCGTTAGCTGAAGCTATTGAAAAAGTACAATCACAACAAATAAGTAAAAGAGAGGTAGAAAGGAGGTACGGGATTCTCATTAGAACAATAAACAGAAGTACAGTGGTAACATTAAAGTAGGGCATTTAGCGCCTGAAGGTCAGTATTAATAGTTTGAATTTGTTTATAAACTTTTTAGGTATATTGGGCCAAGAAAATTAAAGACGATTAGTGTTAGTCATGCTTTGCTAATGTACTTTTTATGTATTGAGATAAGCGGGTAGGAAAAAAACTAAAAATTAATGGTAAGGCGTCTCTCCCTCATCAATGAGGCATCTCTCTAACAGGTCTGGAAGAGTCGCCGCAATACAAGCCTTTACTGGTTCAAATTTTTCTAAATGTATTTTTGTATGTTTGTAACATTTCTTCAACTTTTTTCTATCATAGATTTTTATTTTACCGTTTTCCGTCATTAAAGTCTAATAAATGTTCTTATTTTCATAAATATGATTATTTTCTTAAAAGTGCGGCAACTCTCCCGGAATTACCCTAGTACCTGTTTGCCAAGTATTCGCGACTAAATTGCAGGAATAAGTTTTTATACAGGGTTTGGAGGAAGCGCTAACCAAATTCCGCTTTTTCTTAGAATGTGTTTAAATTTTCAGTTTAATATTTTGGATATTTTTTTTCTATTGTTAAATGTTATATTAAATGTGTTTGACATATTATGTATGTATAAAGTAAGAATAAAATGTTGTTTTGAACTGTCAACCCGCATCCCCCCAGGCCCATCCCTATCAACCCCTTCAGTGCCCCTGGTGTCGTCGAGAAATTGCCGACTACCAGGAGCACAGAAGTTAACCCGACATCCAACGACGCACGGCCACCCAAGGCAGGCCCCCTCCACCACGCGTTTAGTGTGGTGGGCGGGGCTTACTAAGGGACCTGGCCCTACTATAAATACTAACTGACTAATTACAACACAGCAGTACAAACACTGCTTTCACGTCACCTCCATGCTCCCCTGTTCCAGCAGACGAAGTATGGCTATGCGAACCGGGCATATGCTTGATGTTATGTTGCAATTCTCACCTCACTGAAGCCAGTATACGTCTTCCCACCCACTTACCTTTGTGTATGAATGTTTGTGATTGTTTTGTATACGTGCATGTATGAACCAAAGAATCGCGAAATGGGGTTTTTCCTACTGTTTTACCTCATGTTACATACCCTCACCAATTCCCACCCTGGAAACTAAGACGACAGTTCTATTGCCATCCGTGTTTGTACTTATTGACTTCAAAACATCTGAAAGGCTCTGCCTAAGTAGATCAGTTAAATCGCCAGAATTGATTCTTACATACTAGTCGTAAACATGACTAGGCTTCAACATCGGCCTATTCTTTGAGTTGCTGCGTGCCGGGAGATTATCCGAGGCGCTTAAAAGGCGTTCGTTGCCTCCAAAAACGCGACAACCTAGGTTAAAGTAGTCATGTAATAGTCTGTAAGTTGTATATCCTTTGTATCTACCCATTAAAAAATGTTGCTTGCTTGCTTGCTTGGTGCTGGGATTGATGTTGTGAATATCAGGGGGTATTGCATTTTTTTACCTCGTATCTTTACGATCCAGTGAATTGCTTTCAACAGGTCTGTTGGTGCAGACCCTGTGATTGAGATACGGGAGGCCCGCGTTCGATTCCCGTCGGTTGTAAAACATGTTTGTTAAAGAAGGAGTTTCACTTCTAGCAGACACTGCCAACGGCCCGCATTTACATTTGGCGCCCGCCCTAAAAAGAATGCATCATCGTAGTGACCTTGAGTCGTCACAGTAGGTGTAGTGGGAGAAAAAAAACTTGTTACACTGTCGAGTATGAAATGGTGGATATATCGATTTATATTTTTTACTTTTTTTGGATAAGACCACTTTGGGCGCTTTGGATAATAAGCCATACATATATTGAACGAATTATATTCCCCGCCCTGATTTCGTTTGCGCTTTATTTACCAAACAATTAGACATTTTAGGGGAAATTGTTATAGAACCTTTTTTGTAGCGAATTTTATGAGGAACAACTTTGTATATAAGAACTTTTACCTACCATGCACTGTTTCGTAGATATTCTGAAAAACATTAAAATTGGGTTGGAAACAATGTTGTAAGGAATAAAGCACACACCTTAGGGGTGGAAATTTTTAGTTTACTAATATTTATGCCATCATTAATAAAGTCTACCAATTTTTTAAATTTTCTAATTTTGTCCGATATATTACGATTTTAACTGTAATATTACTGAATTATTAAGTGAATAATATAATATATATTATATTTCGCAATTATTTTTGTTAATGACGGGCTTAATTTTAAAGTAGACTTTAGGAGGGTGTTAAATGTGAGATGCCAAATAAGCCTAATCTCCAATCTGTTGGAAAAATAATTAAAATATGCCTTTCAAATGTCCCGGGCGATGCAGCATTTCGTTGGTAAATTTTTAAATTAACTCAAAAACAAGTACCTGTGTTTTTAAATTTATTTATTACAATAAAAAAAAAACAGAAAAATTAATTTTAAATTAATAAATCAGAAAAATCAATTGTTTTCCATATATTTAAAAGACAAAATAAAATTGTATCATAGCGGACTTATTTATCTGGTGCACTAGGGACTCTAAGATAATGGAAAGCCAACACCTGTGGATTATGAGGAATTTCGCTCGCCTTTTGCCGTTACAATCCACGATGCGTTTCGATCTGTACGAATCTCGTCAGAAGGAGACAGCCATGTGGCAGAAATGACGAATCTTGCTCTGCCCGTGCCTTGATAGAAGACGCTGCCCAGTAGTGAGATGTTAATCGCGACAGCCTTAGGGGGAAGCAAGATGTTTTACACCTCATATGTAATTCGATATTAGAAGGAAAAGGCACGTAGAAAATGACCTTCAATTTATGCAATACCAAGTATATGCAAGGTATAAATTACGAAAGAAGGACGTGCACGTCGTGCTTTGATGATTTTCACCTTGTATATACTTGGTATTGCATAAATGGAAAAGCACTAATAGACAAATTAAAGGATAAAAGGTATACTGCTTTTACATGACAATGAAAATATGACTCAGATTGGCACCTCAAAAGTTTGGAGATTAAGTAATATTTCAAACGAGAAACCTTTATCATTTTGATCTTCATGATTAGCACTTGTGTTAGAGTTAGAAAGATTAGACCTCTAGCAGATGTGGCCCATCAAATCCAATCGTACTCCTTCAGGAC
Source organism: Pissodes strobi (assembly GCA_016904865.1). NCBI lineage: Eukaryota > Metazoa > Arthropoda > Insecta > Coleoptera > Curculionidae > Pissodes > Pissodes strobi. Next base: position 53,839 of record MU187541.1, on the reverse strand, counting down.
CGAAGCACAAAGTGCGGAGTTGATCAATGACAGTTTGTGACAAGCGTGGCTGCATTGTATTAGCAGGTAGGAACGTCAAACTGGTGAGAGCAGCTTGATGTAGCCTATCAAATCCCATCGTCTTCCTCCAGACTGGAGAACACCGACGTAAAAAATTTGGAGCTGATCAATCACATATTGTAACAATGGGAGCTGTAGTGCATTAGCATGCATATAAATGTTGTCCCATCTAACACAAAGCTAATAAAAAACGAAAAAGGTTAATTTCCACAGTAGCCGGAGAAATCCTACAGCCAGTTCCATTGCTCGTCGAATATTCTTCTAAATTCATTCGTCCACCGTGTAAATGTGTATATATAGCAAACTAAAAACTCCCTTGATTTCTGTAGCAGTAGTATTTTTTATTTTATAAGTAGGTATTTAATTTCTGCGGAATTTGGCTATGTAAATGTTTATATTTACCACTATCAAATTTATCATATCTTCGTCTACTAAACAGTTCCAACATGATCGGTTTTAAAAGTACGAGCTCTTCCTCGACTACTAGGTAAATGAGTAATAATGTTGCAATTTCTTGAACTCACATTTTTGGGAGGACATACACGTTTCCATTTCATACCATCTTTTCCTTTATAAATACCTCTTAATCTGTGCTGATCTTCCATATCAATATCCTCTAGCTCTTGTTCACTATTGTGCTCTTGTTCACTCAGCTCTTCATACTCAGGATCAGCGTCTCAATCTCTCAATCATCCTCGTTATCTATTATGCACTCTGTATCTACTTCTTCATGCAATTTTAAAAGGTGTTCGGTCTCTTTTTTATACGAGCACATATTATTCTTGCAAAAATCGCAAAGAAAATAAAAATACACACACAATTGACTCGACTTATTGCTATAAAAAGGCGGCGGCGTGACTAGCAATAAAGAATGCCTTCAGTCTGAGAGGCCCAACCACCATCTCTCAACAGGGCCGCGAACATAATTATATTTTATTGATTACAGGAATCCATAGGGCATTTATCGCAGCGTTAAGTAACCTTACAGGAAAAATTGAATGATGTTACAAAAGCTACCTTGGAGATCTCTGGATAGACCCATTAGCTTTTACCCAACTGCCATAAGAAAGAGTGCCTGCTGAAAATACGAATTGTACCATCTTATTTTAATAGCTATATCCAGCGGCTGCCAACACCTTATCTAAAACCACTTAGTTTGCAATCGTGAGGTTACATAAAAAATTCATCTATCAGAGTCGGGATGATAACATTAAACACTTAACAATAATAGTTAGTGTCATATGTGAATATGAATCATAGAACCATAGTAAGAGCTGTTCGTGCTACTTGATTTAGGAAAACACGTTGACAAGGATATCACGGGGGTGCGCTTATAAAAGCACTGCAATATTTGGGGAACCACTGAACCGACTTTAATGATATTTTAACTGAACGATACTGATGCGAAATAGAGGCGAACCACATGATCCAAAAGTACTACTGCTATAGCAGATATGATCCAACGTATGACCACTTGGTTGTGTGGGGATACACGGCAATTGCAATAGCAGTAAAAAAATGTACTGCTGTAGCAGTAATTTAGAAAATAAAAAATAAAGTTTTAAAATTATTTTTTTTATTCATTTAGGTTCACAAGAGAATCTATAAAATATAAAATCTTATAAACTACTTTTATGCATGATAGGGTTCAAAACAGTTCGGGTATAGGGCAGGTTTTTCATCGCATTCCTTGCATCTATAGGAAGTTTGAAACCCTCTATTTTTTCAGGCACTCTTTGCAGCTTAGATAATATTTTGATCTTTTATAATTTTCAGATAGTAACGGGATATTTTCTAGAAAATGTGACATCCCAGCTTCTCCTCCTCTGGGTCGTCGATTATCATGCACAGCTGAAAAATTAGGAGCTGCTAGTGGTCTACCATTTTGTAACCCTGATGGAATTTCAAGTAGACGCCGAATAATTTGTTCGCGAAACTAAAGTAACTTTGTTTTAGATTTTATTTTTACCTTCTTATAATAAATTCATTAAGAATTGTTACATCCAGCAAGTGGAATAATATTTTTTTTTGTACCACCGTACTTCCTTGGACAAGAACAGTATGAGTTAAGCTGATCGGAGCGGTCAACTCCTGACAAGTACCTGTTGTATTCAGCAACTTCCAGGGGCTTCTTTTTAATCTAAATCAATTTTTTTTTATTAAAAACTGGTAAGGCACAAAAACCAGCAGAAATTTCCTGACCGTAACGATTGCTTATTTCAATCATTTGAGGGTGATACTTGGTAGTTATAAGTAGTACGTTTCTATTATCCCGCCAATTTGAAACGTAAATTCCACGATGCATCCTCCACTTTTTTAATTTACGAATAATCACCAATTTTGGGTCCCCTTTCTATTAGCTCGTAGAGTCCCGGTGGTGCATGTTACAAAACATTTGCTACAAAACAAATTTTCAGATAGATTCACGCTATGGTAAAAATTGTCCGTTATAAGGTGATGACCTATATTTAGATTAACTCATCAGTCTCATAACCCGAGAATCAATTTTAGATCCAGTTTCTATGACTCCTTGTTTCTCCTTGTATATTTCTATACTAAAAGCATAACCATTTGAAGCACAAATTTCCAAAAACTTAATGCCATATCTTGCTTTTTTGTTTCTAATATACTGGCTGAAGCTTAGGCGACCACGAAAGAGCATTAAAGATTCATCTAAACATATATGTTCTTCAGGAGAATAAGCATCTTGAAAATTTTGCAGCAAAATATCTAATAGTGGAGTGATCTTATATAATTTGTTATTACCCTCAGTCTCATAACATTAGAGATATTTAAGAATGCGCTGGTCTCGTCTGCTTGACATAAATTGGGTGAAAACAGGGTGATATTAACGAAGGTCGACACTAAATGCTTTCCGTAATTCTGGAAAACTTATCTGTATCCTATGAATATTTCTAATTTTTCCTTCGTAATGGGAACAAAGTTGGCAGCTCTTGCATGTTATTGGTGCGCGGTTTTATACTGCTTGACAGCTATTGTCCGTACGTCCATACCTATTAGAACAGCATAATAATAATTCTATGACGTCATCAGTCCAGAGCCTTTTGAAGAGATCCAAAGCCTTCATATCATCCGTTATGTTTAATTTGATGCCTACAGAATTATTATCAAACTGTCAATCGGGTATATCTCTTGCACCTTCGTCAGATTCGAGGTAAGATTCAAAAAAAAAAGAATTATTTAAAATACTATTATAATATCAATATATTTAATTTTGAAAAACCCTTTGTAGTATCATAATCTACATTGATAAAGACGAAAATTGAAATCTGAAAATTGTATCATCGTAGCTGCTTTGGTTCAAAAGTTATGAATTTGTAAATATATATCAACCCTCGTATTTTTTTCATAATATTATAATGTCACCAAAAAAAAAACGTTTTTCTGATCCCTTTTTAATAGTACCTCACACGAAATACTTTAGAAAACACAATTTTACAGAAAAACACACTTATTCAACACTTCTTTTTTTTTAAATACCAAAGTCCGCCTATATTTGGAACCATCGGCAACATGCACTAAAATGGAGTTTTATCCACAATACCGGAACAGAATTTTTGTACTCGACGCGCGTTTCGCTAACCATGTTAGCATAATCAGGAAATGATTAAAACTAAATTTAAAACTGTACCTAACTCGCTTTTATACTAAGTGTTTGCAACCACAGGGACCAATCCTGGAATCTCACTAGTCAGGCTCGATCAACCAATAAAATGGACCATACGGAATATGCCCTCTATCTCTATTTAAACTATTCTTACATTTAATAATTTTCATACTATCATATGCGTCTAATAATCTCCTATTAGTTATATTATGTCTACGTTGGGGTTTGGAACCTTCGGCAACATGCACTAAAGCATACCGAGACAGAATTTTTCCACTCGACGCGCTTTTCGCTAACCATGTTAGCATCACAGGAGATGATTAAAACTAAAATTAACATCTACCTAACTCGCTTTTATACTACTGTTTTCTTAATCAAGCGGAACTAAAAAGGACCAATCCTGGAATCCCACTTGTTACACTTGATCAACCAATACAATGGAGTATACGAAATAGGCCATCTATCTCTATTTAAACTATTCTTACATTTAATAATTTCCATTCTTTGATATGTGTCTAATAATCTCCTATCAGTTATATTATGAATTAATTTAAAATATTTAATTGTTATTCTATGATTATTATCAATAGCATGCTCGGCAACACTTGATTTTTCTGTTCTGCCATACTTTAAATTAGCTATATGTTCTTTGAATCTCGTTTGTATAATAGATCTTCTAGTTTGCTCAACATATTTTTGGTTACAATCCGTATATTCCACTTCTTTCTAATATTTCAAATTTGTCCTTTGGACCACATAATAAATTCTTAATGTTAAACTGAGTCTGGTATACTAATTTTAAACCTACTTCCTTAAAAACTTTTTGAAGTCCTCTAGTGTACTGAGGATTATACGGTATCGAAACATATTTTGTATTTTCATCCTGATTAACGAAAGAAGTGGAATCATGAATTTTATTTCTAAACAAATGCCTATTGATTATTTTATTTATTAAGTTAGTATTAAAATCATTAACTTTCGCTATATTCCTAATTATTGTTTCCTTTTCATTACTAAATCTTTCTGTGCTAAGAGGAAAGTTAACCAAACGGTGTACTAAAAAATGAAAGCTGGCCATTTTATGTTGGTCCCAGTAGAAGGAGTCATTAGGAATATATCGGTTCGTGTGCAGAAATCAGATCTCAAAAAATGTAATTAATAATAACGTTGACTCTCGACCTGGAAAAGAAAAAAGTTTAATCAAGAGATTGAAGGAGAAAGATGTTTTCTACCTAAAAGCTGACAAAGGTAATACGGTTGTTATATTATACAAAAGCGAATATTTTCAACGGGTTGATAATTTAATCGAATCCCGGCCCTATAACAGAATCCCAAGAAATCCATTATCTAAGATGGTAGCACAAGTTAAAAACACATTGAAGAAATGTAGCAAACTTATGTCTGATCAAATTAGGTATAAATTATCTGTGAGTAATCCTACTATGCCGAAACTATATTGTCTTCCCAAGATTCATAAACCTGGGAAGGAAATAGAAAATAGTCTCGGTAATAGGATTGCCAACTTATAATATATCCAAGTGGCTAGTAGACCAGTTTGAAAATTTTACCTATAAAACAACATAATTCAGGAGTACTAAATTCCTTAGATTTCATAAACAAAATTAAAGATACGATTCTTAATGAAAGCGAAATTTTAATCTCGTTTGATGTTAGCGCATTGTTCCCTAGTGTACCAATCTCACAGCCCTTACAATACCTTGGTGAATTACTTGAGATGAATAGTTTTGATAACGAAATCAAACAAGAATATTTAACTTTAACCAAACTTTGCATGGATCAAAAATTATTTCAATACGAAAATAACTATTATCAACAACTTGAAGGCAGCACGGCAATGGGCAACTGTTTCTTAGCTAATCTTTTCATGAGAAAATTTCAAAATGAAATCTGACAGGAGTTCGAATATTTTCCAAGGGTATGGTACAGGTATGTGGACATTTTCGCGATTTTCGATACGAAAACCGCTGATATTGAAGATTTTGTAACTAAACAACCGTTTCCCCACCATTAAATTTACTTATGAAGTCTAGAACAATGGTCAGCTACCATTTTTGGATACATTAGTAATTAGGAACGATAATAGCACACAAGAATTTGATATTTACAGAAAAAATACTGCCACTCACCGATATATTCATAATGACTCCTTCCACTGCGACCAACATTATATGGCCAGCTTTCATTTTTTAGTACACCGTTTGGTTAACTTTCCTCTTAGCAGAGAAAGATTTAATAATGAAAAGGAAACAATTAGGAACATGGCGAAAGTTAATGATTTTAATACTAACTTAATAAATAAAATAATCAATAGGCATTTGTTTAGAAAGACCATTCGTGATTCCACTTCTTGCGTTAATCAGGATGAAAATATAAAATATGTTTCGATACCGTATAATCCTCAGTATACTAGATGACTTTAATGAAGTAGGTTGAAAATTAGTATACCAACTGAATTTAATATTAAGAAATTATTAGGTGGTTTAAAGGACAAAATTGAAATAGAAAGAAGTGGAATATATGAAATTGGATGTATGGATTGTAACCAAAAATATGTTGGACAAACTAGAAGATCTATACAAACGAGATTCAAGTATTGTAGATCAGAAAAATCAAGTGTTGCCGAGCATGCTTTTGATAATAATAAAAACAATTAAAAATTTAAAATTAATTCATAATATAACTGATAGGAGATTGATACACGCATATGAAATTGTGGAAATTATTAAATCTAAGAATAGTTTAAATAGAGATAGATGGCGTATTCCGTATAGTCCATTGTATTGGTTGATCACGCGTCACTAGTATGATTCCAGGAATGGTTCTTTTTAGTTCCGCTTAATTAAGCAAACAGTAGTATAAAAGAGAGTTAGGTAGATTTTAATTTTAGTTTTAATCATCTCCTGATGATGCTAACATGGTTTGCGAAACGCGCGTCGACTGCGAAAATTCTGCTTCGGTATTGTGGATAAAACTCTGTTTTAGTTATATTATGATTTAATTTTATTCTCAAAAGCATGCTCGCCAACACTGGATTTTTCTGTTTTACCATACTTTAAATGAGCTATGCTTCACGATGTTTACTCATCCCTTAACAACAAGCTCCCCACTGCTACAGTCTCCTGTGATTACGCTAAAGCATTTGACTGTGTGTGTCATGACATCTTGTTAAGAAAACAAAATTTTTATGGAATCCGTGGTATTCCATCGAACTGGTTTCAATCTTATCTTGAAAATAAACAGCAGTTTGTTAAAGCGAACGGTTCTGATTCTGATTGCAGATTAATTACCAGTGGAGTTCCACAGGGCTCTGTTCTTGGGCCTATCCTTTTTCTAATATATATTAATGATATTACATATCTAAAAATCAATGGTAAAATATCTCTCTGTGCTGACGACACAAGCATAACTTGGAGTGATTCTAATACTTTCTCCCTATACTCTAATATCTCTAGCGATCTCGTCACAATCAAAACTTGGTCTGACTCAAATTGGCTGTGTTTCAACGTTGATAAAACGGTAGCCTTGTCTTATAAAACAACCTTACAACAACCTTTGCTACTTCACAACAGCAATATTAAATACGTTGAATCGGCTAAATTCCTAGGTTTGAGTATTAGTGCCAACCTTAAGTGGTCCGCACATATTGATTCTTTAACAAAAAAGCTTTCTTCTGCCTGCTTCGCAATTCGATCGGTTTCGAAGGAACTAAATCTGTCTACTGCCAGGCTCACTTACTTCTCTTTGTTTGAATCTCATCTTCGCTACGGCCTTCCCTTTTGGGGCTGCTGTAACACCGAGCATTTTCTTAATGGCAGAGCTCATTGCGAATACTACTTTAAAAAATATAAAATTCTTACGCTTCCTGCTTTGTTTATTTTAGAAACAACTTGTTTAATACGCAAATATCGAACCATATTTCCCGAAAGGCCACAACATGAGTACTCAACAAGAAATTCGAGTCAGGACATCTACCTTCCTTTTCCCTCCTCTGAATTAACAAAAAAATCTATTCTTTATAATTCCAAGAAGTTATACAATACACCCCCGCTACATCTTAAATCCATCCCTACAATTGCTAAATTTCGTGAAAAAACGAAAGCTTACCTACTAGAAAGAGCTTATTATTCTATAAATGAGTTTTGCCTGAATTAGATTTTATTTTTTCCTCCATTAATTTTCTTGGGCTTTAAATTTTGGGTAATTTTAGACCAATCTATATTGTTACGTTTTTCCCGTGGGTTCTTAACAGAATTACAACTTTGCTTATTTTCAACTAATACTCTCTTTATACACTACCACTGTATACAATTTAACACCCTATACTACTCTTATAACTTTACCACTAATATCTATTCAACACTCAATGATTAACTGAACTGAACTGAACTAACATTCGCCTTAGGTCTGCTTATATATAATCTCAAATCTATCACGAATATTCGGGAAGTATTCCGAGGCCACTCTATATGATCATCGTCCATCGAGATAATTCCAGCGCTCCTAAATAATCGCGGCCGGCCGGGAGGCGATGACTCATACATAAACACGGTACGCTACAAGGCAAGTTCTATAGGGTAGCACAAAAACGTTCGGACGGTTGTTAGCCGTGACATTGCCTCCCTCTTAATTCTGATCGTCCCGATCAGCTACTTCATTTCCGTGATATGCTTTCAACCTGTCGAGGTGGACAACTTTCAGTTTGCTTCTGGGGCTACGCTGAATCTATACAGTACGTCATTAATTCTTTTGATGACTGTATAGGGCCCTTCCCATACAGGCGTAAGCTTGGGAGATCTTCCTTTCTTCCTTTGTGGATTATATAACCAGACTTTATCGTTCATCTGAAATCCCATAGAATTAGCTTTGAGATCATATCGTGTCTTCATTCGGTCGCTAGCTTTCTCCGTGTTTTCTCTGACTAATTCATGGACGTATAGTAACTTTTCCTTAAGGGAGTCTGCGTAGTCTTGGATTTCCATATCCTGGTTGTATGGCGTTCCGAATAATAGGTCACAGGGTAAACGAAGTTCTCTTCCAGATAAAACCATGGCTGGTGTTAGTCCTGTCGTGTCATGGACTGCTGATCTATAGGCCATTAAAAATAGTGGTATGTGTTGGTCCCAATCCTTCTGATATTCATCTACGACCTTTGACAAATGTTCTTCAATGGTCTTGTTAAACCTCCCTACCATGCCGTCTGATTGTGGATGTAAGGCGGTAGTCCATGTTTTATGGATGTTGAGTAATTCACAGACTTTCTGGAAAACCTTGGATTCGAAGTTGCGTCCTTGATCTGAGTGCAACTCTAACGGAACACCAAATCTGCTGAATAAGTTATTCACAAGGACCTCTGCTATCGTAACAGCTTCTTGATTGGGGATCGCAAATACTTCAGGCCATTTACTAAAGTAGTCAATTGCCACTAAAATGTACTTGTTACCATTATTTGTTTCTGGAAAAGGGCCAGCTACGTCAATGGCGATACGTTCAAACGGTAGGCCCACATTATTATACTGTTTCATTTTGCTCCTAGATCTTATTTTGGGTCCTTGGCTTGCGGTACAGGTTGAGCACTGCCGACACCACGATTTCACATCCTGGCAGTAGTTGACCAAGTAAAATCTGTCGCTCCCGGGTAGGCCAATTGAATGAGACGTCTAATGTCTGCCTCAAATTCTTGCAGGTTTTCACCAGGCTTCTGATGCCGAGACTTTACTTGTGCCTGATACAGTTGTCTTCGGTGTTGGTCTCCAAATCGTGCCTCCAGGACAGCTACAAGTATGTCATATTTCCCTTGTTGGCTGATGGGAATGGTCTGCAGTAGTTCCAGGGCAGATCCACGAAGCGCTACCACTAGTGATGTAGCCATTTCTTCATTATTCCAACCGTTGGCAACAGCCGCGGCTTCAAATTGCCTTTTGTACATTGTCCAGGATGTTTGACCGTCATAAGTTGGAGGCTTGATATGTTGTCCTGTGGCGAATACTCTCTCTGTGGATCCTTGATTTTTTAGTTTGGTAAATTCTGCTTGTAGATTCTTCATTTCTTTCTGTATGTCTCCTACTTCTTTTTGTATATTGTTTACTTCTTTTTCAAATGTCTCATTTTGCCCGTCCAATATTTTCTGTAATTTTCCTTGCTCGCCTACAATCACATCAAGCATCTATTTCTGAAGCTGGTCCTGTTCTGCTTGCCTTCTACGATCATCCTCTTCCCGTTCCGCTTGCCTTTTATCTTCTTGATGTTGTAAAATTTTCTGAAGCCGGTCTTGTTCTTCTTTCCTTTTATCTTCCTGGTCTTGTAAGATTTTCTGAAGCCGGTCCTGTTCTGCTTGCCTTTTACGTTCATCTTCTTCCCGATCCGCTTGCCTTCTACGTTCATCCTCTTCCCGATCCGCTTGCTTTTTATCTTCTTGATCTTGAAAATTTTTCTGCAGCCGGTCCTGTTCTGCTTGCCTTTTATTTTCTTGGCCTTGTAAAATTTTCTGTAGCCGGTCCTGTTCTATTTGTCTCTCAGCATTTTGATTTTCCATGAAATCGGCCAACATTTTATTAATTTGCTCCATTTCTGCCGTTTGTTGCCTTGAATTGACCATAGAATGTTATAAACTTTTACTAGAATCCACCAATCAAACGGTCTCGTTGACGTACTTGTACTTCTTCTTTCCTCAAAAAATACTTCACAGGTCCAGTCCCTTCACAATACGACTTCTGACACCAAATGTTACGTTTTTCCCGTGGGTTCTTAACAGAATTACAACTTTGCTATTTTCAACTAATACTCTCTTTATTCACTACCACTCTATACAATTTAACACTCTATACTCTCTAATATCTATTCAACACTCAATGATTAACTGAACTGAACTAACTGACTTCAGCTTGGGTCTGCTCCTTATATATAATCTCCAATCTATCACGAATATTCGGGAAGTATTCCGAGGCCACTCTATATGATCATCGTCAATCGAGATAATTCCAGCGCTCCTGAATAATCGCGGCCGGCCGGGCGGCGATGACTCATACATAAACACGGTACGCAACAAGGCAAGTTCTATAGGGTAGCACAAAAACGTTCGGACGGTTGGTAGTCGTGACAATAATTTAAAAGTCATATCCATAGCTTTTCAAACCTTAATAGTATATTAAGTATCAAGAAGAGTAAGGACAGTTTACCGATTGACGATAATGTTTGGCGACTGAGCGAAGCGAAGTCGTTAATATTGGAGGAGATCGGCAAACTCCTTACTGTTCGAGATGCTTATACTATTTTTTGTACGCCCATTATGAACACAATGATGTGTCAAGAAAGGATCATCTAAAGATAATGCATTTTTTCGACAAATTATTTATATTTTACTTACCGTTCAGCTGAACGGTAAGTAAATTACTTACCGTCGCGTTTTTGCTTAGTAACCAGTAAACTTACGT
>MU187541.1:26743-42690 GCA_016904865.1 Pissodes strobi | reverse complement strand
GTAAATTACTTACCGTCGCGTTTTTGCTTAGTAACCAGTAAACTTACGTTGTAAATTACTTACCGTCGCGTTTTTGCTTAGTAACCAGTAAAATTAACCTACCGTTCTCAAGCACGGTAAACAATCCGAAATGGGCGTACAAAAATTATATTAAATATTAGCTTCAAATACATGGACCTCTAAATCGCTTACAAAAGGTTGTTTTACATTTATACAAGACGTGTGTACCTTTATGAATAATCAAAGAAAATTCTACTACTTTTCTTTGGTATAATATAATAATGTTGTCTTAGGGCAAGGACATGGCTCATAAGTAGTCAAAGAGAAGACTTGTTAAATATGGACAGTGACAGACTTTATCAGAACTACAGGCTTTGCAGTATCCATTTCGAGCCAAAAATGTTTACAAACAGCCAGTTTTGTTATTTAAACCACAATGCAGTACCTACGATTTTTAGAGCATTGGAGGAATCCTCAAAAAATGATCATTCCTATTGTTCTTGGAAGCCCGTTATTTTGTTTTATATAGATACATATTTGATAACAAACCTATGTTATACCTTGAATAGTTATTTTTGTCAAATAAATCAATATTTCTATGATTTCAGTGGTTTATATTTCCTTTCTTCCCTCTTAAGACAATATCTTATAAAAAAAACTAAGTATAGGTACCTATATTTAAAACAAAAAGTTGATATCTATTTGTTTGCTTCAGCGAGAATGTAGGTACACAAATATTCAAATAAAAATTAACTAAAACCGTTGATTGCATCCAATCAACGATAAAATTAAAAAAAAAATAAGATATAATATCAAAACTCCAATCCTGTATATTTAAAATTGAATACTCCTTATCCCGGCCCTGTGTTTTAACCCGAAATGGCGTCGGTCACGTCAGATTTTTATTTCCACTTTGACAGGAGAGTCGGCTAGCTGATTGTTTGGTAAGCTGTGGCTATGGTATATCCCCTCCGCCATAACGTATTTTTGCTGTAGGAGGACAGTGCCCATATTTTCACGCAAATGCTCTAGGACAGTAATCTTAAACAAAAACGGGGGCTCTGATGCAGGTTTGTACTGCTATATCAGACATGACCAACACACGGCAAAATTTAATACTACAATAGCGACCCCTCAGATCGCACAAAGCTTACTGCTATAGCAGTTACTCTACGTCAACGTGTTATAGTTTATGTCATATGTGATTAATCAAACGAATGACAGAATCATAGTAAGAGGTGTTCGCGCAACTTAATTTAGGAGCAAAGTCAAAAATACACTGATAAACGAGAGACTTTTTGAGTACCTTCTAAAAAAATTCTTGTTTCATTATTAGTAGATCTGTAAAATTCGGTTCATTGCACGTCTATCTTCAACGTTATTTTTATGTCTATAGAATTTGTCGCTATAGGAAATAGTATATTATTTTATATGGAGGAAAAGTGATACTTTTCATGGCGCGCTCGTGTTTAACAGCCGAACGGAGTGAGGCTGGTAATAGAGAGCAAGCCATGAAAAGTAACTTTTCCTCCAAATAAAATATGCTGTTTTTTCTTCAAATGTCGACAAATTGATGTAAAAAATATCTCTTTTTAATAGTAATAATATCTAATTATTATTAAAGATGAGTGGGTTCGCAAGGCGGCTTAGACCGGTGTATCGGTGAATAGGCACAGGTTATTGCTATAGTAATGTAACATAAAGCTGTCAGTGGACACTGTCAACAATAATTATTTTTTTAAGATTGCGTTTTAATTCCGTATTGATAAGCAGTTATTAAATAAGTTCAATTAAATAATAACCAATTTGTTCCTAAATTAGTGATATTTAGAAATGCAGTCACAAATTGAGTGATAAATACAAGTTGTAGTTTAATAAATCTTGAGTTGTTGACGCTTATTTTGTTGTCTGTTTGTATTGTATCTATGTTGCTATGACAACACTTTTACCTCCGCCGGCGGAAAAGTGAAAAGTATAAAGCTCCGGCGGAGGAAAAACGAAACTTCACGGCCGCCTACACAGTCGAGTAATGACGGATTTACTGACGTTTGAAGAAAATAGTTATTTTTGTTACAAGTACCTAAAATGAAGTTTTTCAGGACGAATCAGTCCTGATAAACTTCATTTGGGTACGTGTGACAAACACTGTTATTTGCCATACGCTCCCTAAAACTTTATACGCTTTTTGCAATTCTTCACAACGCCTAAAGTTGCAAATTTTCTATAGTTTTTGAAATCATAATGTTCGACAAGGTTAGCTTAGAAATTAATATCGTAGCAACTATTTGATAATTTTGTCATGTCCTTCAAAATTTGACATTTAGACATATTCAGGAATTTTGGAATAGTCCGTAAAGGTTGCCATGACGACTTTTAGGGACTAGGCCGAAAAAGAAGCATTTTACGGACTTAAATGAGTCCGTAAAATAGCTGTTTTTGGGAGGGTATGACAAAAAACTCATTCTACTCATCAATATTTTAATTCAAAACACAAAAAACAAGTCGTTTATCTTTTTTTGAATTTTTTCACGTTAATTAACAATAACATTTTTGTTCTACTTTACTAATTTAAACGATTTTTTATTTTTAGCAATTATAGGATCAAACAAGATCAACTAATTTAACTTGATATGGCTACTAGGCATTTGCAAAACTACAAATTAGCTTTACGGAAGAAATTCAGTGATTTTAATCTAAACTTTAATATAGATTTATTTTTATATAATATTTCCCTTTAGTTGTACGCAAGTATAAAAGCCGACAGAAAACATCTTTAAAATACTTAAGACTTTCTGGCTACGGTCACGGTTGAAAGGATTTTGTCTTCTCTTTTCAGATAACAAGTAAGCTTCTTAACAGAGAGCTGTTGATTCCTAGAAGAAAAATGCGTTATAGTTTGACAGCTATCACCCTTTTAATTTCATAATATTTTACTTTAGTATCATAAAGAAAACAGATATATTTTTCTTTGGATGTTATAAATATTTGCTAAGCAATGATGACATTGTACTTTGTGTTCCCTTACACGCTAGCTTTATCACTTTCATTTAAGTTGTCGGGAAAATTTTATAACTGCTTCTAATTTTTCCACAGTATGCTATTGTTATTTGGTTGGATAAATTCCTGAATAAAAAGGCAAAATTAATTTTTTGCAAAATATGTATGCATAATTGAATAAAGCCGTTATTTTTTGACAAGACCTCCGAAACAGCCTTTCTATCGCTTTTTCTAGAAAAATTGTCTGACATGTACTGTCAAAAAAAAATTCCACTTAAAAACGATTTTTGAAGTTTACAGTTTACATACTTGGCTGTGTGATGTGTCACAATCAATGCCATGCTATTATTTTTGTGCTGATCCGATAAATATGGTTTCGCGAAGTGTTTCTGGCCACATGTGATTAAGTTGCATCAGCGCGATATTAGTTTATATTATTTTTATGATAGCGAGCCTGCGAGCTCAAACCTAAATCTTTAGTTTTTAGAATCCATTGGACCATTGTAACGTGGACAGTTTTTCTTGTACTTTACTTGTTTCTTAAAATTAATAAATAATTTTGTTAGTGTTCGTTCCTTATTGTAACTGGCGCAGTCGGTAAGATACCGGGAAGATAACATAGTTAATCTTTTGCATTTTCGCATTAATGTCGGTATTGTGAAACCTCTCTGAGACGACCTGATGAAGAAACAAGGACCATGATTTGCTGTTATATCGAAGCACTTTGGTTATCACTGAGGAAACTGATCTGTAAAGGCGCCAGAAGCCTGAGTTCCGAAATCTGGTCCAAACTGTCAATTTCATCGAAGCCTTTGGTTCACATTGAGGACACTCATATGGAAAGACGCCAGAAACCTGAGTTCTCAACCCTGATCGTCACTCTCTATTACATCGAAGCCTTTGGGTCTCACTGAGGACACTCATCTGGAAAGACGCCAGAAACCTGAGTTCCCGAACCTGGTCCTCACGGTCAACTTCCCTGATTATTGGAATAATCTGTGGACCCACCTCACTATAAGCAATCTAGGGTAAGTCGTTTGATTACACCATATAAACTGCTACCTAGATTTATTTTTATCTATTAGTTTACGAGTTAAAAGTTTGGGATCACCTACTTTTATTTTGTCAAAATGCCGGAATCTCCTGTTCAAGGCCAATCTCCTGTCAATAATTACCTTTCATATGATAAAGCATTTAAATTAATACAAAAATTAGATGGCACAAAAACACAGTTCCATAATTTTATAGATGCTGTTGATTTCACTTACAGTCGTTTTGATCCTTAAGAATTGAATATTTTCCAATTTATTGTAAAAGCAAAATTAGAAGTTCCTGCTTTGGACCACATAGCGTCACTGGAACTAAATGATTGGCAAACAATAAAAAATTAATTGATAAAGAAATTTGGTGAGTCACTCGATATTGATTGTTTAGCTTATGAGATGACTCATTTGAAACAACTTATAAACGAAAAGCCACTACAATTGTTCAGCGCGTCGAAAACCATTTGTTACGAATTCAAAAAATTATCAAATATGATACTACATACGATGAATCTGCTCGGAATGTTTTACGCGAATATCATGAAAAATCCGCCCTTTTAACGCTTACAAATGGTTTAAAAGATCCTCTGTGCACAACCATTCGTTTACAGAAACCCGCGTCTATTGTAGAATTAATAAATTTAATAAATGATTTCGAGAATCAACAAATTATGCTTAAACAAAGCACTTTTCGTTTCGCCAGTTCTAATCCATACACTTTGGCATCAAACCACCCGCCTCAACAAACTATAACCTTCTTACATCCTCAGGCTTCTCCAAATAAACCGCCAATAAAGCTTGTTATTAAAAAAATTTTCGTTTTGTAATAAACTCGGGCATAGTGTGGAGTCTTGTTACGCTAAACGAGCCCAAGTAAAAATTGAAGGAACATCAAGTGCGATTAACACATATGCTGAACAGTCTGTTATCAGTAGCCAACCGGAACACGAATCCGCTGACCAAATTTTAGAGTGTGAAATACTTGACGAAAATTTTTGTGTAGCGGCCTCGGAAAGTCAGAACCTAGATTTATCTCACCTTGTCAACGATATGAGCGAATTAGAAATTTAACCCTGACTGAATCTGAGCTGCTATTTCTACAAGTAAAAAACATTAATTTGAAATTTTTAGTGGACTCTGGAACTTCCATTTCAACCATTAAACCTAGTAAAATTCAAAATTTAAGAGCGCTTCGCGACGAAAATATGGATGTCTCCGGTATCGAACGGAAAAATATTAAGGCGACTAAAAGTATTCATTTAAAATTACTAGACAAGCTTCATAAATTTTACGTTCTTGACTTTAAGTTCTGTTTCGATGGAATTTTAGGCTTGAACTTTTTAAAAGCATATAAATGTCAAATCGATTTTTCCAAACATCTTCTCATAACCGCTACTCGGACAATTCCTCTCGCGACCTTAAAAACCAGTCAATTGTAACTAAAAATAAAAATGCAGTCGAATTGATTCATAAGATTTCGGTTATATCAGACAAACACCGTTCGGAATGGCAAAAAGAGCTTCTCAGTAATGTTACAGTACACAAAATATGCGCAACAAATAATGAAAATTTTAGTAATTTTTGCCGTTTGGGAAAAATAAAAGATCTTCTGAATTTACAGCATTTAAATTCGGAAGAAAAAGAACACATTGAGCAATTTTGTCTACAATATAATGACTTTTTCTTACTTGACGGTGAAAAGTTATCATTCACCAATGAAATAAAACACAAAATGATAACGGAAAATCATTCCCCAATTTATACGAGAAATTATCGATACCCGCAATCACTCAAAGAAGAAGTTGAAAAGCAAGTTTCAAATCTATTAGACAATAATATAATTCGTCCTTCTTTTTCACCGTGGAATTCTCCCATCTGGATTGTTCCTAAAAAACAACACAATTCGACTTAGTCTAAGTTGAGGCTAGTAATAGATTACCGTGAGCTTAATAAAATCACGAAAGCTGACAGGTTTCCTATTCCTCGAATAGATTAAATTTTTGATTTGCTTGGAAAGGTAAATATTTCACTGTTATCGATCAAGCTTCTAGCTTCCACCAAATAGAAATGAAAAAAACAGATATAGAGAAAACTGCCTTCAGCACTAATACTGGACACTTTGAGTTTTTGCGCATGCCCTTTGAATTAAAAACTCACCATCTATATTCCAAAGGGTAATGAATTGCGTTTTTCGGGGATTAATTAATGAAGAAGCTCTAATATATATGGACGATGTTTTAGTAACTCGCTGCAAGAGCATTACGCAAAATTATCTCGAATATTTGACAGGCTCCGAAAATCAAATTTAAAAATAGAACCTAGTAAATGCTATTTCTCACAAGTTAATTTTCCAGGCCAGTAACAGAATTTGGAATTAAACAAAACTCGGAGAAATTAAAAGCAATAACAAAGTTTCCAGAACCTCGGAACGAGAAAGAATTAAAATCATTTCTCGGTTTGTTTGGATACTACCGGAAATTCGTACCCGATTTCGCTAAAATTACGAAACCTCTTACGGCTCTTTTTTTAAAAAAAAATTTAATTTTTGACTTTAATGCGGAATGCCAACAATGTTTCCAAAAATGTAAAACTATTATTTCATTTGATAATGTTCTAGCTTATCCTGACTTTACTAAACAATTTACCCCGACCTGGTTGTTATCTAAATGGAAATCAAAACAATAAATTAAATGACGCGATGCTTATTGCTATCAATGCATGTAACAATTCTAAGCAAGCTTCATTGGATTTATCTTCTATAGAGAAGTATTATTTCCCCATTTAACTATCTTCGATCCCTTGCAATCTCAGCAGATCGCAGAGGAGCAGATTGAAAGTATACAGTCAAAACAAAAAGCGCTAATAGTAGAGCGTCCAACGCAGTAAACGCCTTCTATAAATGATTTTTGTGGGCACCTCGGGGTTACAAGCTGAAATTTTCACAGAATGAATGTTTTATTATATTAATTCAAAATCCGAAGGTAGCCAAAAATTAGAACGGGCAAAAGGGCAGCATACCAAAAAATCGAGATTATTCTATGAACGTGTAAAATATTAATTTATGAATGTTTTCATATAAAATTCATCTACATTTTTGTTCGAATTATATTTTTTATCATTGCTTGAAATATGCAAATTACGTTGGCCCTTACGGCAAAATAAATCAAAAAATTGAAATATCTCCCTTCGAACCTGGGCAAAATCTGATTGAAATATATTCAGTTTTGTATTCACCTCGCATTCTCTCCGAAATGAAGGCTCAAATCAAAAAATTTTATTCTTGCAAAAAGTTTGCCATAAGTATCTAGAATATATAGGTGCAAGAATAATTTTTTTTTCTCAAATGGTAATGGACAATTAGAATTAAATGTAAAAAAAGTAATTTTCTTCTAGCCGCGATCGTCGGCTATCGCGCTGCCCCAGAGGTCTCGCATCTCACTTTTCTTCATAGCTCCCCCTCTTTCTCGCCTATTGTACAATACAATAAGTGGTTTTACACATTACGGATTAGAATACTAATAATAACAATAGCAATTATTATTTGAATAAAGTCAATGAAGACATTTTCGATTATACTGAAATTTATTTTTCCTATGCGCTTGCAGCTAGGCAATAAAGCAGTAGAAACAAAATCATATACTTAATGCAACTAATATTAAATAAAGGACTAGCTTTTATTCAAAATACAAAAAACTCAAAATGTAAAAAAAATATTTATAATAACAAAATATATTTATCTTCACTGTCTGTACCTTCCTACCTTCTTCAGGAATAGCCACAATGACTTCAATATTGCCAATAGTAATTTTTTTGCATGATACTATGCAACCTATTTAATTTCTTCTACGTGTAGAAGCTTTGCTTCCATACAATCTAATAACAAATTGTTTGATTAAGTTTTATTATGTACCTATTTAATCTAATGATAATTTACCTTTTTTACATCCACATGCAATAAATACTTTTGTATCCGAAGGAAATGATGGAAGTGTTGCTAAAATTGGGGATAATACTTGGATAAATTTCCATCCGCATTATGTCACTTCTGGTAATAGGGGATTTGGTTCTAAAGAACTGAAGCACACCTTAGTTTGATAATGTGCCCTCAGACTGTGAAATTTTAAACTATTTTTTTGTAGGAGTTAGTTTTTCAATTAGCGATGAAGATGCCAATAGTGTCCTTAAAATATTAATAGACGAAATGTTTGGATTTGTTGAAAATAATTTTATGATAAATTTCTCTATGTTATTGAACATGACATCTGAAAATTCCTGGACTCCAATACCGGCTAAATAATCGGAATAATTTAGATAAATTTTCCAACATTTAATTTTTCCTGATCCTGAAAACTGGCTTGTTGAATGACAACCCGTTAGAACACGAAATACTGGAAATTTTTTGCAATTTTTTCCTTTAGATTGATATCATGAACGGCCACATATCGCACCGAATTTCCTCTTCCACATTTTATCCAAATTCTTTAGAAGTATATATTTTTAAAATGTACCAGAAGTACAAGTACATCATCAATGCTATTCGAGTCCATTATGCATGCCAAATATATACAATGTTTAGCAAAGAGTACATGCAACAAAATCCTAGTATCATCTTCTTCGTGACTATAGAGGATAATAATTTGTTGTCAATTGGTTCGCAATTTGTTTTCTTATCAAAAATATTGGTAAATCCCTCACTATAGTTGTGAACTTGGAAATTCGTTTTATGAGAGTGCTCTAATTTCGTTACATGTTTTTTTTTTACTTAAAAACAGAGTGGATAACTAAATTCTACTGTTGTGGGTGTAAAAGTATTTATTGCATGTGAATGTAAAAAAGGTAAATTATTATTAGATTAAATAAGTACATAATAAAACTTAATCAAATATTTTTTATTATATTGTATGGAAGCGACATGTACAAGCTTTAAAGCTTGTACACATAGAAGAAATTAAATAGGTTGCATAGGATCATGCAAAAAAATTACTGGAAGGCAATATTTAAGTCATTGTGTCTATTCCTGAAGAAGGTACAGGCAGTGAAGATGAATAGAATTTGATATTATAAAGATTTTTTTTACATTTTGATTTTTTCTATTTTGAATAAAAACTAGTCCTTTATTTAATATCAGTTGCATTAAGTATACGATTTATTTTCTACTGCTTTATTGCCTAGCAGCCAGCGTATAGGAAAAATAAATTTCAGTATAATCGAAAATGTCTTCATTGACTTCATTCAAATAATAATAGCTATAATTATTATTAGTATTCTAACCAGTAATGTGTAAAACCACTTATTGTATTGTATAATAGGCGAGAAAGAGAGGGAGCTATGAAGAAAAGTGAGATGCTAGACTACTGGGGCAGCGCGAGATCCGACGATAGCGGCTAGATGAAAATTACTTTTTTTACATTTAATTCTATTTGTCCATTACCAATTGAGAAAAAAAATATATTCTTGCACCCATATATTCTAGATACTTAAGGCAAACTTTTTGCAAGAATAAAATTTTTTGATTTGAGCCTTCATTTTGGAGAGAATGCGAGGTGAATACAAAAATGGATATATTTCAATCAGATTTTTCCGAGGTTCGAAGGGAGATATTTCAATTTTTTGATTTATTTTGCCGTAAGGGCCAACGTAATCTGCATATTTCAAGCAATGATAAAAAATATAATTCGAACAAAAATGTAGATGAATTTTATATGAAAACATTCATAAATTAATATCCTACACGTTCATATAATAATCTTGATTTTTAGGTACACTGCCTTTTTGCCCGTTCTAATTTTTGACTACCTTCGGATTTTGAATTAATATAATAAAACTTTCATTCTGTGAAAATTTCAGCTTGTAACCCCGAGGTGCCCACACAAGGCAAAATAAGTTATAAGTAGCAGTCTACTATAAGGCAAAAAGCCAAAATGCATCGAGACAAGAAATTACCAAAACGTAATTATCCCGAATATCAAACTGGTGAGTTGGTACTAATAAAAAGAAAGCTAATTCCGATAAATTGGAAGAATATTCTGGCCCATTCAAAATAATTGAACTCAATAATAAAAATAAAACTATGTCTATACAGCAAAACTCAAAAATCTCGAAATTTCATTTTAATCAAATAACACCGTTTTTCAGCAAAACCAATGTGTAAAACATACTAAACCTTAACGGTAAGCAGTTTGTATGCCATGTGTCATGCGGCTTGCATTATACTAGCTGGGTGTTAAAATCCGTTTTTCCTACGACCGCCTATGAAAATGAGCAAAAATAACAGTTACCTTACCTTGAAACTCCCTAATACTACATGCGTGTTGAAAAATTATTTTAACAGGTCTCTATTTGAGGAGTTGGCCGTGGTTGTCGATTTGAGAGTTGTAACGTATTGATATAGTATATTAAAATGTTAATTTTAAAAGACCATATTATTATGTCTTTTAAAATGTATATTTTTTATTATTTTTCCTTTTCAGAAAGTTTTTTTAATGAAAAATTGTTTTTTCTATTTTGACAGTTGCGCCATGATGTGATTGTTGACATTGTTATTACGCAAATTCCTTCCAGGAGCGTCTCAATTTATATTAAGGTGGGCCTTGACATAAACAATTTTCTTACTATTGTCACGAATAGCTTAGGGGGTAGCCCGTTTATTTAAAGAATAACTTCTCAGAGGAGTCTCGTCGCGATTAGTACAATGATGGGGCCTCAATGCTTCCTTTAATCTACCACTGGATGTTCTACTCGTGAGGACACGCCTTGTTTAGCGAGTGCCGGGGGGTAACTGAGGTAGACCGGGACCGCGTTACGTGGGGTAGGAAGAGATGATAAAGTAAGCACGTTTAGTTTATAACAATAACCATGTATTAACGATAAAACTTTAACAACAATTATTGGTCAGAAAAAATGAGATTCTATTATACCCGATTACGACGGTGCGCATGTTTTCTCGATTTGAGGTACTGTTTATATGTCTTTGTTTACTGTCTTATGATTCATAGTTTTTCTTAAGGACTGTGTTTTATTTAAGAGCACTAAGAGCTTTCACTAAACTTTTTAACTGCCTATTTAGACACTTGTCTCTGACAAACTTTTTGTCAAGACTTTACTATGGAGGTTGTGCAACCCCTGGCCCTAGCAGTCGTCAAGTAACTAACCGGTACCAGGTTGGGTAGGAAAGGAATGGAACCTAAAGCAGTCGTATGACTAACTCTAGGAGCGGATAGAACCCAGGAGGCAGTCGTCAAGTGACTAACCTTGGGAGCTGGAGGTGAGACTAAGTCTGCCGAACTGAGGGTTCGGTAGCGTATTTATATAAAACAAAGTGATGATCATTGCATGCATAAGGTTCAAAGTCGCTCCCGTTGATTGCTCGCGTTGTTTATAGTTTGCCTTTAATATTTATATAACAATCTCCAAGTTCAAGTTCAAACTTGCGACAGGGTGATATTTGTTTAGTAGCTTATGCATTTTAGTAGATTACACTATATATACAACCAACAACAAAAGTAGTGTCGAAATGAAGTTCTTGTCGACACTCCTTTGGAGGCCGAAATGAAATAATTTTGAACGCAACTTAGAAAAGTTGATTTCAATGCGCATCTAATATTAAAACATTTTAACTTTTCCGGCTGTATTACGGTTACGTTACGCCATTAAGTGCTGCTAAGCTGGATTTATAGATATCCAGCTTAGCAGCACTTAATACGGTAACCAATCGGTTTTTAGTATAGACTAGATCCGAAAATATGTACACACAGCGATATTGTAATACCATACCTGGTTAGTTATTGTGTAGTGCCATTAATAGTACCTTCTTTTTAAAATCGCAATCCTTGAATAATAATTCTAAACAATTTTAATCGATAATCTTAACAGTTGGCTGACTCTATAATCACGGAATGTTAGTCCAGCTGACTACGCTGCATCGATGTCGTTACGTTTGTGCTGATCGCAGTCTCATCCTATTTTCAACAAGACGTTGCTCTATAGAATTAAGTAATTAAATGTACTGTAATTTTCGTATGTTTTTAACTGAATTTATTTTCTTCTATATAGTAATTAAATTTGAATTTCATTTTGAAGTGTATCATTCACTATGAGGAATGCTCCCTTTATTTGAGTTGACGCTTTAAATAATTATTATTCATTTGTTGAGGTTGGTACTTCATTGGTTCCAGGATATAAAGGGAATTACCATAATTTTTAGGTTTTCTTTGAGCTTCGAAATCGCTTAAATTCACTTGAAAGATGCAAATTTTTATAGTAAATAGCAAGTTTTGGCGATTTTATTCGGTTATATTGGCCAACCATAAGATTAATTTTCCATTAAGGTATGGATATGGACAATGGTGAATTAGGGATGTGATTGTAAGGCTGAGTTTGATTTCTTTTAGCTTTTTGAGTTGCTTGGCACGATTTCAGTGCAGACTATTTGTGACTAGACCTCTTCAAAACGTCATTGCGCAAGTGGGGTCTTCTACCGTTCTTATCGGGGATAGCCCTACTGATATTTCAATCCAACTGAGTGTGATTGTGATAAACCGGAGTTAGTAACTGATACTGGTTAAATTGTTTCAACAAATTATTTCATAATTCTTATTAGTTGATTTAAAAATGACTCCAGTTTGTATTAGTTCGTCAAGAGAGAACATTCAGATAAAATAATAATTTTGTTTTAAAAATTACATTGAAATTCAAGTTTTAAGATATGATGTCCGATCCGCGTCTAAAGTTAAACTATTTCGTCCAAGGAAAATTCAGGAAAATGTATTACAATAGCACCTATCATATGCCTTACTAAAATAATATAACTTACCGACTCTTGGAATAGAAACCAAATAACTGGCATTGCGTTTAACTTCACAAGTCCAAAGTCAGAACCTGAACTGCAGCTGAATTGTATATTTTTTTCGGCTGCATTTTAATGCGTGATTAGATGAACTAACAACAAGGACTATCACCTACTAGTTGCGCACTTCAAAAACATTTACAACTCTAAAAAGAAAATCTTGGCCAGGGGGCGTTTCTGTTAAGAATGTTCAGCCAGTCAAATTCCCGTAATTGCAATGTAAAAATAATTTTCGGGATTTAAGAATTTTAAGTGTTTTTAGTAAAAATATTTTAATAGCTGGGCTACGTGCCCACTCCAGACTTTTCGATGAAAAAAAAACAAGAAGCAAGCCTTGAAAGATGGTATAAAAAGCTAAAAATCTTTGGAAATGAGTTTGTTAGAAATATTACTCACGAGCGATAACCCGTTACGGTGTCGAAAAATATGAGAACTCAAAAGAGTTAGTTCAGAAATATTCTTCACGCTCGATAACTCGATACGCTGTTCGAGCAACTTAGGAAAAATTGGTCAAAATGTATCTATCCTTAATGCTACGCTGCCCACATAGTTAATCAGTAATGGCCAACTCATGTTTGGATTCTTTGACAGTTTTCCTCCAAAACAGCATAGTTTTTATGAAATAATTGTCAAAACGTGTCACAGAATACTTCAGGTAACTGCAGGATGTATAATAATATGTACAATTAATTTGGTGTTAATGTATTGTTAGTTTTCAAGTCCTATACATCTTAACAGGAGTTAGGCATTGTTCATTGTCAGCTGTATAGGAGTTACGCATTTTTCATACTTAAAAATAATATGTATTGTGTGTAATTTTTGATTTTTTTTGGAAGTTTCTAGGGCTTATTTTTACATTTTACAATAGTGGAAATTACTCTTTAAGATTTGGACCTTTTACACATGAAATACATTATTTACAAAAAAATGTTAAAGCTTTTCGAAAATAAAAAAAAAAGTTTTGAAACTAAACTAAACTTCTTAAGGATCTGTATGAATTCACATTTAATTGTTATCATAAATAATCAATAATAAAGTTATATTTAATATTTATTTTTAATAAAATCGAGAACATTTTCAGAATGATTCAAAGCTCAAGAAGCTTCAGAATTTTATCCATAGTTATTGCAGAAAGTAAAATCTATAATTCAGAACTGCCTAAAAGCTTAGATCCTGATAAGGACAGACCCTCAGATAATAATGAATTATCCCTTGCAATAAAAAAAAAATCAAATTTTCAAGCTTAAAGAGCACTAAATAATAATAATATTGTCCCTAACCTAGGTAATGCAGATTTTGTTACCGAACTTAGGACGAACTAGGACTTAACACCAGCAACAATTTAGATACTCTAATATACATAGATTGCCTAAATAATATTTCAATAATTGAAAGACAAGAAGTGAGAATTGCCGAAAACAGTATTTTCAGAAAAATGTTATTTCAAATATAATAACTATCCAAGTATACAATCAACTGATATAAAAGAAGAAAGGCAAAAGGAAGACAATTTAGACAAAGATTCGACTGAAAGATTCGCCTGAAAGTCGAGGCTTAGAAGAAAACTTCCAAAATAATTCAGAATGCGATGAAACTGTTAACAATGAAAGAGACTGAAACACCTTAGCTTTGAAGATAATGTTGAAAGATTGATAGACCTGAAAACAACTCAGAGGGAGCAGATAATATTGATCAAACAAATAAAAATGGAAACGCAAGAAAAACAGTCTGAGTGATAGTAACGACTGGGAATACAATAGTAATAAGAAGAAGAGAGAAAAAGGAGAAATATATTTAGGAAGAAAATACAATAAATTTATGGTAAAAAATGCAGAAGGGAATTAAAAATCATTGGTTACAACCAACCCAAACTATTTTTTTAAGAATTCTGGTTTTTTTTTTGGAAAGAGAACCAGGTCTATGTTTTAGGAAGAACGACGGCAAGAGATACTAAAAGAACGAGAAACAGAGAAGATGACACTATAAGCCGAACTACATTCTGCACTTTTTTAATACGAAAAAAAAAAAGAAGATAGAGTTAGGGTATGTAAAATTATGTTTTGCCACATTCTTGGAAAGTCCTTAAGGACTATATTCCTTTGGGTTGAAAAAAGCCTTTATTCGCCAGAAACCCGCCATATTTACGAAACCGGCACTAATTGAACAACATAACTTGATGATGAGCCTGAAAACTCCGCATAAATTAAGATTCAAAGAAGATTTTTAAACTATCTGCCGAAATTAGACGAACACTATTGACGTAAATCAACCTCCAAATTATATTTGGAACCCCGATGGAGAAACAAGTTTGAGCTCTATACTATTTACAAAGATTCCAGGTGTAAAGAAATTAAAATTGAAAGAGCCAGTGTGACGGTGTTTAAGTATGTTTTTGAAGATATGAATCTATCAGTTTTTTCGCCGAGGAAAAACGAATGTGATGTTTGCGCAGCTTACAAAACAAAGGACATTTCCGAACAAATCTACAAACAGTATGTTTTGAAGAAGAAAGAGGCTCGTGACGAAAAAAAAAAGACAAAAGTTTATCTGACGAAGCTTTTACAATGGAACTTTACACACTACATTATTCTAAAATACTTAGAAAAAGGCCATACGCAAATGGGGTGCGAGTCTATGCACTCCTCTATTGAAAGGAAAATTTCTAGTAGCGTTATAAACGTACCAGCAGACTATTATTATGCAAAAACTGCCACAAAAACACTAAATCGCTACGAGGTTCAATATCCACAGCATAGTTATTTTAAAGATTTATCTTTTCCTAATTTGTTTAGTTCAAAAGTGTACTAGAAGAGCCCTTAAATATAAACCTGAAGGATGGATTGAATTTACACTGCGACACTCTGAAAATTTTAAAATGTTGCTTATTAGATTTAACAAAAACTTAAAATCTACAGCAACACGCAACATCTTCCAAAACTATACCATAACAAATTAAAAATAAAAAAAGGAAAATTTTAGCACTTCCAATCATTAAAAAATATATATGGAACAAGATTACCATACGTTTTACGACTCTCTCATACATGAATAGATTGCAATGA